>JARQOD010005076.1:0-18920 GCA_033576555.1 Oophaga sylvatica
CTCTGTAAGTCCCTACCCTTAACTGTGCAGTAATCTCCATATGTCCTGCCAGGACTGGAATCTACCACTTTGTGTCACCATATGGCGGTAATATCAGTGCTGGTCTTTGTATAGACTTTTTTTTCAATTACAGGGCTGTCATCTCCTGAGGTTAACCTATCCATCATAGTTATAATCATGATTACCTGGTTAGGGTCCACAGGAGGGCACAGACAGAAAGGGGCCCTGTGCAAGAAACAATATATGATCCCTTTGCAGACAAGGCTCCTAAAAATACAAAATTGCACCTTTTTTTGGAGGTAGAAATGGGCCTCCTTACCTCTTGCGCCCATGTGCGGCTGCACAGGTTGCACCAATGACCATATCCTCCTGTTAGGGGGGCCTACTCAGTTGTTTCGCCCCCCCCTGAGCTGAACCTCTAGCTACGCCTCTGACTGTTATGTATATCTAGTGTTATAATACTGTGTATTTTATTTGTGCTTGTTATAGGGAAAGTGTAGTGCCCATGTTTGGCCACTAGATGGGGGCCACTATGTGTACAGAGCTTTTAGTTAGTGTATAGTGTAGGAAACAGTTAATTATAGGAGGGGCTGCTGTGAGTTAAGATAGGAAAATTTCCTGCATTTTAGTTAGTTTTGGGGCTTGAGTGCCCTTGCTGTGAGCATGGGCTCAGGGCTCTGGGTTAAGACCTTATCTGCTTCACTGGGCTTTAGTGCTCAGGGAAACCATGGCCGTCTGGCAACGTTTTAAGCGAGAAACTCCAGACATTCACAGAACCAGGCCAGGATAGCAGCAGGCCAGTACAGCAAGGAATCACAGTGGACTAGGAACAGAGACTTAAGAAAGAAGTAGTGGCAACGTGGGGACAAGGTGGCTTCAGAATGTGGCAACTCATCACTTGGGCTGATGCCCTCAGATCCGGGGCGAAATGGCTGAGTGAGCTGGGACCAGGAGAATGCTGTGCTTTCATAGGAGACCTACGGAGGGCAGGGTCGCTCCCATGTGGCAACTGACTTCGGGGACGGATTATCTAATGTCTGGGGCGAAACAGGCAGAGGAGTGTCTAACCATGGCAGTGCTGAACAGGGAGGACACTGAGGACCCGACAGGGACGGTCCGACCAGGGTAAGTGCTGTGTAACGGAGTGAGAAGTGCAGGGAAAGAGAAGGAAAGGTGCAATGTGAAACGTGTGATTGATGCTGTGAAAACTGTGGATGTGCTGTATAAAGAAAACAGTAAAGATGTACAGTTTAAAGTTGAAATGGACTGTGTCTCAGTTAATGTGAAATCGTCTGGAGAGGGACTTCCACAGCAGAGGAAAGATCAGGGGGGAGCTGGGACCTGGAGACACAGGTATGCTGACAAATGGACATTTTTACTGTGCAGGAAAGCCAGGTCAATGATGCCCCTGTATCCTCGGCCATGACTACATCCCTGGTCTTCCCTCACAGCCCTATCAAGGAATCTAGTGTATTACCCTGTAACATTATACTTTTCAAGAAAGGCATCCAGTCCCTTCTTACATTTTAGTAGGGAATCACTCTTACAACATCATATGGCAGGAGTTCCATAGTCTCACTGCTCTTACAGGAAAGAATCTGCATCTGTGTTATGACTAGAAAATAAACGTAAGCACTACTGTGATGGTGCACAAGTAGGTTCCAGCCCAATATAATGTATAGAAAACTTGGCACTCTAACTTAATGATTTGTTAAATCCGTCTTTATTGCAGTCAAGTATAAAGTGGGATGTTTCGGTCCGGACATGGACTTCATCGTCTGACGGCAATATGGAACAGTAAAAGAAGTATATACAATTAACATAAGTAATACAAACAACCAAAAAATAATAATATACAAAATAAGGACCATATAAACTATAGTTGATTCACTAGAAATAAAGAAGAAAAGAAATAAAGATAAAAATGAAATAAAAAAGTGTGAAAAGAAGTTCAAATACCTACCCGACTGCTAATAAGAGATTTATATATATTTTTTCACTATATTTTGAATGTGAATCATGTATGGCTATATGCCTAAAAAGAAAGAAATAAAAGATGAAGGATGTACAGGCAAAGTATTTGGTATACTAGGTAAGAGACATATTTACCTTAAAAATATAAGGTATCTTTTCTTAAGGTAGAGAGAACAAAATGGAATCTGAAGTAAAGAAACCAAATCTTTGTAATTGTGAAACGGGTGACCTGAACGTTAATGTAAGGACAAAGGTATACCTGTTTATCCAAATAGTAGAGGTTAGCGATCCAATAGGATTCTTAATGTGCCTATTTAGTATCTGTGGATATATAGGAAAAAAAAAAAAAAAAAAATCCCATACGGATAATTATAAAATATATCCTGTCATGTAAGTATAAACAGCACTTAATTTATAAGATTGTGATGCCCATAAGGATGGGTAATATAGTAAAGCCCCTCAAGTGGCTCCCTGTTATAGGGTAATAGGTAATACCAGTTGTAGGATGACATATAAACGCTTAATAATATTTACAAAGACTTACATGGGGGTAGCGCCCATAAAATAGGTGATATAAGTATAAACTCCCTCAGGCGACTCCCCTGTTATAGTGTAGTAATAGTGCCAATTTGTAAGGCGACATATAAGAGCTTAAAGGTATTTGCAAAAACTTACATGGGTAGCGCCGATCTCTCCAGCATGGACGCGGTATCCGCCGCTTGTCAGCTGGAGAGAGCGCGCACCTCCATGTTTTAAAAGGAGAGGCGGGATTATGTGACGTCCTCAATGAGATCGCGTCACCGGAAGTGACGGTCCCTGTGATCGCAGTCCTGAGGGCGACGCCCAGCAGGATACGTCACTGCGAGCGTCACCGGAAGTGATGTGTCCCATGCGACACGGTATTGAAGATGACGCTTAGCAAAATACGTCACCGGAGGTGCGTTTGCGGTTCAACCACATTTGTGCTTGCGTTTCACACGCTGAGTGCTGTATTTATTCATTAAATGCGTGACGCTATGTTATAATAAGATTAGGTGCCTGAGTATATGTCAGCATCAGTAGAAAAAAGAGGGAAAATGAAATAGGAAAATGTTGGAAATGTAATCAGGAGGGAAGAAAGTCAGGTATCACCACATATATTTAATATGGTACCGATAAGAGTGCAAACCCATAGAAAAGATAAGAGTGCAGTCGGGTAGGGAGGAGCCAAGGGTAAGGTTCAAGATATTCAGTACAATCGACTCTGTAAAGAGAAAACAGAGTTAGAATAATGCCATATAAGATATATAAGACATTTGATACAGGGTCAAACATATGACCAGACTTGATATAACGAGATATTTATTGTTAACTTATATACAAATATATAAAATATACGAGTATTTAGAGGAGCATCAATTTAATAGATAGTATAAAGTAATGATGTAATATACTATACAAATGTGAGAATCATATTACATGTATGACACATAATTATAAAGAAGTAAAAAAAATTGGGCTTACATCCTCTAACTAAGGACAGGAGGTCATAGTCTCTATTAAGCCCCTTTGGAGATAGAGTCTGGAGTTCGTGTATCCAGTATGCCTCCGTTTCTTTAAGAGGCGCACTCGGTCACCACCCTGTCTGGGTATAGGAATTTGTTCTATGACCTGAAATTTCAGTTGTGATATCTGATGGCCAGTGGTAATGAAATGATGTGGTACGGGAAGTAAAAGATTCTGCATCTGATCGTGGATTTGTGTTTTGAAATCGTCTTTTAATTGCCTGTGTGGTTTCTCCCACATAGAGGGAGACCACAAGGGCACTTGATGAGGTAGATAAATAGGCAGAATTGCAAGTGGAGTAACATTTGATGTTATCTTTTTGCCAGAGTGGGGTGATGTATGATATTGCCCTTTAGTACATTATGGCACTGGTTGCATTGCAGGCATGGGAAAGTTCCCATTTTTGGGTTTGACAGAAATCTCCGAGTGTTTGTCTGAGTACTGCCCCCTATATCTGCTCTGACTAGATCATCCGTAGGTTGGATGCCCTCTTGTAACGGGTAGGAAAGGTTTCTAAATTTCGGTCCTCTGGGTTATGCTCTACTAAGTAGTCCCCAATGTCGCCTAATGTCTTATGTAAAATTTGGACGTAAGGGTGGTAAGTATGTACAAAGGGGATTCTATCCCTATAGGAGATCTTAATCTTGCTACTGGTGTTACTGCCTCAGTAAGAGATCAGGGGGGTACCCCGTTCCAGGAATTTTTTGTGCATTTCATCCTGGCGTTGTGTCGTTTGCATTGATCAATACAATTCTTTGTTACTCTTTGAATTGGGATCGAGGTATCGATTTTTTTACACCAGGTGGTGTAGGCTGTTAAAATGTAAGAGACTATTTCGATCCGTAGGTTTCCTGAAAATGTCAGTACTCAAATTACCATGTTGGTCCTTCATTACTGTGTATCAAGAAAAATTCACCTTTTCCCGTCCTCAGTATATAAAGACAGGCCTGGCCATGCCACATTTAATTTTCAAAAAATTGTTAAAGTGGATTTAGGTCCCTCCCAGATGCAAAAATGTCGTCCATGAATCTTTCCATAGACGACCATGTGTCGGAACAGGGGTCAATATAGACGACTTCTTCCTCAAATTTTGCCATGTAACAAATGCGTAGGGGGGGGCAACATTTGACCCCATGGCCGTCCCCTTGATTTGCATATAGAAAGATCTTCAATAAGAAAAATTCTTGGTGAGAACCAAGGTTAAGAGTTCTAGACAAAAAATTGTATAGAGTCACCGTGCATCTGGGAAGATTCCAACATTTGTCTGGTACTGAGATTCCTTTTGAGTGCGGTATAGACGTATATAAGTCCTTCAGTCTAAAGTGACAAGAATAATTGATTCTGATAGGAAACCCAAAGAGTGTTACTTTTTCAAGAAATGCCAGTGTCAAGGATGAAAGAGGGTATTTTCCGAACAGTGGGGGAGAATTTCTCTAGGATATTGATAGTGGTGAGAGGATGGATTCGGTAGAGGCCCTATTGGTCTGCCTGGGGGGTTTTCGGACTCTTATGTATTTAGGTAGTGTATAGAAAAAAACGGTGTAATTGGATTCTTTTTAACAAGATACTCCCTGGTTTTCGAGTCAATACCCTGAATCAGAGTAGATAGTCAAAACAACCTCAATTAGATTCCTAATTTCATGTGTGGGATCGCCAGTTAATTTATTATATTGAATCATCATTCAGTGGCGAAAAAATCTCTTACGATAATCAGATTGTTCTGCGATATAGAGCCCCTTTGTCAGCTGGCTTAGTATGATCGTTATGATCCAATTACACCTGTTTTGGTATACACTACTAAGATACATAAGAGTCTCGAAAACCCCCAGGCAGACCAATAGTGGCCTCTACCGAATCCATCCTCTCACCACTATCAATATTCCTAGAGAAGATTCACACCCCACTGGTTCGGAAAATACCCTCTTTACCTTGACACTGGCGATTTCTTAGAAAAAGTACACTCTTTGGGTCCTCTATCAGAATCAATTATTCTTGTCAATTTAGACGTGAAGGACTTATATAACGTCTATACCGCACTCAAAAGAATCTCATGTACCAGACAAATGTTGGAATCTTCCCAGATGCACGGTGACTCTATACAATTTTGTCTAGAACTCTTAACCTTGGTTCTCACCAATAATTTTTTCTTATTTGAAGAGTCTTTCTATATGCAAATCAAGGGGACGGCCATGGGGGTCAAATTTGCCCCCCCTACGCGATTTGTTGCATGGCAAAATTTGAGGAAGAAGTCGTCTATATTGACCCTCTGTTCCGTAACATGGTCGTCTATGGATAAGATTCAAGACGACATTTTTTTGCATCTGGGAGGGACCTAAATCCACTTTAGAACAATTTTTTGAAAAATTAAATGTGGCATGGCCAGGCCTGTCATTTACTATGACTGAGGATCGGGGAAAAGATGAATTTTCTTGATACTACAGTAATGTAAGGACCAACATGGTAATTTGGTACTGACATTTTCAGGAACCTACGGATCGAAATAGTCTCTTACATTTTAACAGCCTACACCCACCTGGTGTAAAAAAATCGATCCTCGATCCCATTTCAAAGAGTAGAAAGAATTGTATCTGATCAATGCAAACGCACACACGCCAGGAGAAATGCACAAAAATTCCTGGAACGGGGGTACCCCCCTGATCTTCTTACTGAGGCAGTAAACCAGTGCAAGATTAAGAATCTCCTATAGGGGATAGAATCCCCTTTGTACATACTTACCACCCTTACGTCCAAATTTTACATAAGACAATTAGGCAACATTGGGGACTACTTAGTAGAGCATACCCAGAGGTACCGGAATTTAGAAACCCTTTCCTACCCTGTTACAAGAGGGCACCCAACCTACGGGATGATCTAGTCAGAGCAGATATAGAGGGCAGTACTCAGACAAACACTCAGAGATTTCTGTCAAACCCAAAAATGGGAACTTTCCCATGCCTGCAATGCAACCAGTGCCATAAAGTACTGAAGGGCAATATCATACACACCCCCACTCTGGCAAAAAGTATAAAAATCAAATGTTACTCCACTTGCAATTCTGCCTATGTTATCTACCTCATCAAGTGCCTTTGTGGTCTCCTCTATGTGGGGAGAAACCACACAGGCAATAAAAGACAGGATTTCAAAACACAAATCCACGATCAGATGCAAAATCTTTTACTTCCCGTACCACATCATTTCATTACCACTGGCCATCAATATCACAACTGAAATTTCAGGTCATAGAACAAATTCCTATACCCAGACAGGGTGGTGACCGAGTGCGCCTCTTAAAGAAACGGGAGGCATACTGGATACACGAAACTCCAGACTCTATCTCCAAAGGGGCTTAATAGAGACTATGACCTCCTGTCCTTTATTTTAGTTAGGATGTATGCCCAATTTTTTTACTTCTTTATAATTATGTGTCATACATGTAATATGATTCTCACATTTGTATAGTATATTACATCATTACTTTATACTATCTATTAAATTGATGCTCCTTATAATACTCGTATATTTAATATTTGTATATAAGTTAACAATAATTATCTCGTATATCAAGTCTGGTCATATGTTAGACCTGTATCAATGTCTTATATATCTTATATGGCATTATTCTAACTCTGTTTTCTCTTTTACAGAGTCGATTGTACTGAATATCTTGAACCTTACCTTGGACTCTCCCTACCCGACTGCACTCTTATCTTTTCTATGGGTTGCACTCTTATCGGTAACATATTAAATATATGTGTGATACCTGTACTTTCTTCCCTCCTGAATTACATTTCAACATTTTCCTATTTTATTTTCCCTCTTTTTCTACTGATGCTGACATATATCAGGCACTATATCTTATTATAACATAGGTCACGCATTTAATGAATAAATAACAGCACTCAGCGTGTGAAAAGCAAGACAAATGTGGTTAAACCGCAAACGTCACCTCCGGTGACGTATTTTGCTAAGCGTCATCTTCAATACCGTGTCGCATGGGACAATCACTTTGGTGACGCTCGCAGTGACGTATCCTGCTGGGCGTCGCCCTCAGGACTGCGATCACTGGACGCGCACTTCCGGTGACGCGATCTCTTGAGGACGTCAATAACCCGCCTCTTCCTTTTAAAAAAGGAGGTGCGCGCTCTCTAGCTGACAAGCCGGAACCGGTCCATGCTGGGGATCGGCCTACCCCATGTTTTTTTTGCAAAATTTAAGTTTTACATGCGCCTTACAATTGGCACTAGGTACTACACTATTACAGGGGAGTCGCCGAGGGGTTTATACTTTTATACCTATTTTAGGGGCGCTACCCCCATGTAAGTCTTTGTAAATATTAGTAAGCTTTTAAAATTTGTCATCTTAAAAACTGGTATTACCTATTACCCTATAAAAAGGGGGAGCCACTTGGGGGAGCTTATCTTATATTACCCATCCTTATGGGCATCAATCTTATAAATTAAGTGCTTTTTTTTACTTACAGACTAGGAAATTTAAAATATCCGATGGGATTTTCCTATTATCCACAGTAAAATAGGCACATTAAGAATCCTATTGGATCGCTAACTCTACTATTTGGTAAACGGGTATACCTTTGTCCTTTAATTAACTTTTCAGGTCACCCTTTCACAATTCAAAGATTTGGTTTCTTTCTTCAGATTCCTTTTTGTTTCTTCCCTTAAGAAAGATACACTTATATTTTTAAGGTAAATAGTCTCTTACCTGTAACAAATACTTTGCCTGTAATACCTTCTCTTTTTTTTTCTTCTTTTAGGCATATACCTACTGATTCCATTCAAATATAGTGAAAAAATATAATAATCTCTTTTACACGGGTAGGTTTTGAACTCTTTTACACTTTTTATTTCATTTTTATCTTTATTTCTTTTTCTTCTTTATTTCTAGTGATATCAACATAGTTTATTGGCCTTTTTTTTGTATTTTTTTTTTTGGTTGTTTGTATTTTATTTTAAAATTGTATATACTCTTTTACGTTCCATATTGCCGCAGAAGTGAAGGTCCATGTCCGGACCAAAAACTCTCCATTTATACTTTGACTGCAAAAAGAGGATTTAACAATATATTAAGTTGAGTGAATTTTCAACATGTGATTAGGGACTAAACCTTCTTCCTCCGCGTAGAGGAGCCCTTTTTCCTTTGTCTCAGGTCTAAGAGAAAAAGATCATTAGAAAGGTCTTTGTATGTCCCCTCATATATTTTTTACATTGTAATAAGATCACCCCTAAGCCTTCGTTTTCCAACTAAAAAACCCCCAAAGGGTGCATAAATTCCTGGTATTGCAGACCCCCAGTTCTCTAATAACCTTGGTGCTCTTCTCTGACCCGCTCCATTAAGCTATGTCTTTCTTTTTACACCGGAGACCAAACTGTGCACAGTATTCAATGTGGTCCCACCAGGATTGTATAGAGGTAAAATTATGTTTTTCCCCAAAGACAAATGCCCTTTTAGGGATCCCTTATTTTATTTGCCTTTGCAGCAGCTGCCTGACACTGGTCACTAAATGTGAGTTTGTCGTCCCCATACACCAGGTCTTTTTAGTGACCGTTTTGCCGTGTTTTAAATTAAGCACATATTATACATCTTATTTATTCTGCCAAGTGCATGACCTTACATTTATCCCATTAAACTCATTGCCGTTACAGCCCAAGTTTGTTTACATAAATCCTCCTTAAATAAAATTGTCCTCCCCTGTAAATTTTACCCTGCAGATTTGTAGCTGCAAAAAAAATGAAATTCTTTCCGTATAGCCCCCTCAAGGTCATTAATAAATAGTTTAAAAAGAAGTGGCCCCAATACGACCCTTGGTACCCCACTGCTAACCGTGACCCAGCTGGGGATGCCCTTAAAAACCCCCTTGTTTCCTTCCCCATTGTTCTCATTTTATGTATCAACTTGTGTGGCTTTTTATCAAAAACTTTTGAAAGTCCATGTAACCATGTCAGTGTGTTCCCTTGGTCCAGTCCGGAAATTACCTCTTATAAAAGCTTATAGATTAGTCTGACAGGGCGTTCCCCTGTAAAACCTTCTGAATTGGGTTAGAGGTTGTTCTTCTTCAATATTCTTTGTATAACACTCTTAGAAAACCCTCCGGATTTTAACCCACAGTAGATTTAAGCTCACTGGCCTAAAAATTCCAGGTTCATTTTTTTCCCCCTTTTTGAATTTGGCACCCACATTTGTTTTACGCCAGTCCTGTGTTACAGACCCCGTTATTATGGAAATCTTAAAGGTTAAAAATAATGGTCTTCAATAACTGTACTTAATTCCTGCAGAATCGGGGGGGTACCCATTCGGGGCGGGGATTTGTATACTTTAGTGTTTTTAGACGCCGCCGTACTTCTGCGGGTTTTGCAGGTGAATGTAATGGAGAATTTTGTTATCCCCTGATCTGTTTCTGTCATGGGATTTTCTTGTGTTTAATACGTTGAAAAAAAAGTCTTTAGTATTGGCTTTTTCCTCATCCTCATCCCCCATTTCACCCGACTATTTTTCAGGGGACCAACAAAATAATTTTTTGCTTCTTACTATTTTTTGTATTAAATAAAAATTTTGGGATTTTTTACTTTTCTCTGGCAATGATTCTCTGCCTCAATCTTTGTGTCTTGATTTGCTTTTTACAGAATTTATTTAATATTTTCTGTATTTATTTTAAAGGGCCTCACACCACCTACTTGCTTAATTCCCTAACGTTTCTTTTTGTCCCTTATGCGCCCCTTACACTCTATTTAGCCATAAACAATTATCCTCTGAAAATTCAGGATGCTGGATCCTTCCTGCCCTGCATCACTGTGGGAGACATCCAATACATTATATAGTCGCCCAAACCCCCCAAAACAGTGATTTCATGTAACTTTAGTCTAATGTTTATGGGGGCGTAAAAGGTAATTATAGGACGCTACCTCTGGCCCCGGCCTAATAGCCCCTTCATACATTGCACCCAGAACCATTTTTGGCATGTAAGCATCGTAGTAACTAGGCCGCCCCATACTATCGAGTACTTGGGGGGGGGGGTTCAGCCAAATTCTGTACACCTTTCTTAGTGCCATGTTTGCTTTTGGCACAAGTGGTTAAAATGCGGGGTTTTGTTGTTAGCCGCACCTGTGCCGTCCCTGCGGTGTCCCCATGTTTTGGTGCAAAAAGGGTTTAATTTTTTTTTAAAAAAAAAATTTAACGTTTTAAAAAATAGCAAAATGTGTCTTCTGCTTTGTTACTTTTTTTTTTTTTCCTTTTTAGAAATTGCTGGAGACAATTTTCTTTTAAAACCCGTTTAAATCAGATTATTTCTGGTGTTTTCCTGTAATAAGGAAAGCCTAAGGCCAGAAATAAACCCCATAAATCACTGTACTGGAGACTTTCAGATCAATCATTTCTGTCCGGGTGCTCGTGCAAAACAAAAAACCTTTTATAAAAGCCTAAATTCTTGTGTGAATCAGGCTGAGATCTAACGTGATAGAAGTTTAAGTGGGGGGAAAAGACGGGAAACATTCTATAGACCCCGGGGGTGGGGATGGGTGTGACGATCTGGAAAATTTTCTAGAGCCGTAGTAGAAGATGAAGTGCGTCCTACTGAAGTTTTATTTCTCCTGTACGTTAAGAATATCTCCTGCAGTATTACTAATGCGATTCCAGGTCGGTAAATGAGAGGAGAATTAGCGTTATGGAAGTGAGTCTATGAGGAACGTATTCAGCTCCCGACTCCAAGGAAAAGAAAGCTGTTTGCTGTGGTCTAAATAATGGGTTTATTAGAGATGTAAAAAAAAGAAAAAAAATACTGTAAAAGAAAAAATTCCTCATATGTTTCCTTTTACTCCAGAAATTGTTATTTACACAGGATTTTATGATGTTACAGGCTCACTTCTTCTCATTCGGGGTCTCTAAATATCGGATCCCCAGGGAAGATCTTCTAATAAGAGAATTTTCCTGATTTACCCATCAAATATGGATAGACAAGACAAGAGGTGGAGAGGATATTACACCTCCCCCCTAGAGATCCTCTTCCGGTTACTGGAGAGGTGAAGATTTGATGGCGTCACATTACATCATTTTAACTATGGGAAAAACAGATGGACAAACTGGAGAGGGAGGACTCGGAGATGTTGTAGGAGATTATTAATGTGCCCTCCATAACCGGTTACACAGTAGTGAAGAAGACCTTAGTGAAAAAGTCAGGACCCTGAGGGATGGGGAAGACCCCTGAGCTCAATCCGGGGCCCCCCACCTCACCCCCTAATACATGGGACATCAATGACCAGAAGATCCTAGAACTCATACAAGATGATTAGCTGTGATGGAAGGTGACACGCTGGGAATGGGGACATTATACGAAACTATGAAGGGATCGGGAGATACTGTATAAATTGTTTTGCGGTTCTATAAGGTGTCAGGATGTCGCCGCTATTTCTCCATGGAGGGGTGGGAGTATTTAGAAGGAAAAAGATCTGTACAAGGACATCATGGGTGGAGGTTCCCCAGCCCCTCACTTCACCAGGTAATAGCAGGACTAAATACAACGACCTTAATTATCTTATTAAATAAGAATTCGTCCCTGTTGTGTTTTCTCCAGATCTATCCAAAAGGACAACACCAAGAATGTCCCCATCCTCTTCTTCCCCAGGACTGTAACAAGAAGATCCTTGTTCCCCGGATCACGGTAGATGGAAGAGGTTCATGAATCTCCCCTTTGATTGTAGACGGCTGTGAAGATCTTGTGTTTAGTCTTGTTTTTATCCACCAGTTTTAAGTTTTTTTATTTGTGATGAGAATGGTGGAGATGGAGGATTAAGTGACATAGATGTGACTTCTCCATCTGTCTTGACTTTTTCAATTTTTGTTTCAGGGTGAAGTTTTGACCATATTAATACACAGAGAATATGTGAGGGGTGATAGCGGTGTAAAGAGGGATTCCTACATATGACTACCCAGGGTGAGATGACCACATAAATGCAGAGAAGTCACAGATTTTTTTCAGTCAAGGTGTGGCTGCTTTCGGTGGTGTAGTTGGCAGTATTACCATCATCACCATTTTTTTTCTTAGCCACAACATTCTCCTTTCCCCCCAAAACTGTTCAAATGACTTTTGGATTGAAAAGCCCTTTTCTATAGAACTTGCAACCTTGAGGGGCCAATTTCACCCTGGGTTAGGAGATGCTGACGGTTACCTGCCCGATCTGTAAACTAAAAGCCAAATGACGGTAATAGAATGTGCTGACAAATTAGAAAATCACCTGAAGAAAAGTATTATGAGGGGCCTGTGATAAAGCGGGGGGGTAATGAGCTGTTGGCTTTTCTAGATCCCTATATCTTTTGGATAATCTTTTTCTCCTTCTGGCTATGAATGTCTCTTTTGGTCCCTCAAGCCGGTAGTCTTTCTGGCCAAACTTTTGCTTTTATGATCGACAAATTAATGTGCGTGAGGGCAATGGAATTTTCTGTTAACAAAGTTTTTCCCTTTATTGACTTTTCAAATTGTATTTTAAAAATAATTTTCAAGGGGGGATTGTTTAAACTACATAAAAAAAAAACCTGTGCCTGAATACCTAGCTGTGTGTGGCTGTGGCTGTAATAACATTTATTCACGCCTGCGGAGAAGTGTTGGCATGGCTCCAGCCCCCGGTTTCAGAATTCCTCCACCAAAATTACATTATGTTTTTGATCCTAAGAAATTAGATTCTGCACAATCCTCCTGAAAAGGGGCAATTTTTATTTTCTCTAATCTTCTGGGCAGGACTCATAGTGGCTCCAATGGTCCACCAAAAATTACTGCAACCCGGTTTAGGTTGGAGGTTTCCCTTTACTTGGTGGTGGGGATGTAACATGTTTTTTATTCTATGTCTTTTTCTTACCTTTCATTCTGTATGATAGTTTGATTTTGGTGGGATTGTCCTGCATCCTTACTGAGTCTGTTGCTTCCTGATAGTCTGGTGATGAAATCCCGCTTGTTTTGTTTTGTTGTTAATTGTATTTGTGTTTTCAGTTAATGAGATTTCTGTGCTTGGGGCGGGGTGGGGGCGGGGTTTTTGTGGTGCCTTTTTCTTGCTCTGTATTAGCTTAGATAGGTCACTGTTCCCTCAGGATCTGCCCCCCTTTTTACATAATGCATGTAATCATTGTTTTATTGTTGATGCCAAATAATATTGCGGCTTTTTGTTAGGCTTAGAAAAAAAAATTACATCCAGCAAAATGACACTGGAGCACCTTCCGTATCATCATCTCTTACTTATAATGTATGCGCGGGGGGACCTCCCGGCCCTGGCAGCTCAAAAGATGTCCACCATGAACATGCTTGGCCACTATCTTCTCTGCTTTCCATATCGCAAGGATTGCCTTGCCATGCCCTTTAACCCCCTTACATAAAACTGAATTACCAGGGACCCCTAGGCTTGGCCAGGGTCTTATCTGTTATTCTGTGGGTTAGTGGCAAGTGAATAGTCAGGTAGCTGGATCAGAACCAGAAGGACAGAATACAAATAGAAGACACAAGAATAGTCAGTAAAGGCCTCTGACACTTCAGTCGTGCAATGTCGTCAAAATCCGCCAAAGTGTCGAAAAAAAAGTCCGCCTTTTATTTTGGCGGATCCGTTTTTTTCCCCATTGAGTTCATTAGTGACGGTTTTGACGGCGGTATCCGTTTCTCCGTTAGGATGGATCAGTCAAAATTTGGCGTCCGTGTGTTTTGACAGCGTACCTGCACATTTTTGTGTGCGTCGAAATGGCGGACCAGCGGATAATGGACGCCTAGGGTGGTGTATCTGTCTCTCTCTCTCTCTCTCTTGTTGGTACCCTCATTTAATGACAGAAAATCCACAATGGTCACAAATAACTTGATCTGACAAAAGTAATAATAAATTTAAAAAATCTATGAAAAATGAACAAATGAAAGTCAGACATTGCTTTCCAACCATGCCTCTGCAGATTTTTTTAAAAAATTAAACTTATGAAATAGATCTGGACAGAATGATGGTATCCCTGTACAATGTGACGAAAGGGACATGTTAAATTTATACCATCTGAACCTTCACTTTTGCTCTAATTATTATTATATTTTGCTTCATTACTTTTGGCTCTGTTGTTCGCTCCATCTTTGTGTGGGGTTTTTTTCTCTAACGGCTCATCCACTTATACTATAGCACTATTGCACTTTATACCCCCTGCAAACAGCAATAGCACTTTTTCTTATGAGATATTCTACTTATGAGCACGGTAGCACTTTTTTGGATTCCTCCCTGAAACTCTTTCTTGTAAGGGTCCAATTTGCATTAGTTGGAAACATTTCCTTCATTTAGCATACGTAAGTGCCTTTTCCAGCAGTGATGGTTGCATCATCCTTGCACTATTCTTCAGGATACACCTATTTTAATCTGTTATCTGTCATTTATATGTATTTTTGATGTAGTTCTTTTAAATATCTATTTTACCTCTTAGCTTCCTGAGCACTCTTTGAAGAAGGCGCATCTTCACCTGAAACTGTCTCTGCACATCTACTGTCAAACCCACCATACCCTTGCCTCTATGAAATTTTACCTACGCACAGGTAAGGGTTTATCAGTAATGCTGGCATGCTCTAAATCACAGCGCGAGTAGAGCTTTTATCAAACCGTTTACCCATTACCCCTTCCTTGTGGTGGAAGGTCATTTATACTTGCAGCTGATTGAGTATACGTGCACTAGCGCCGCTACACGCCTCCCCTCTCTACCTTAGATAATACAAATGGTAACAAAAGAGCCCAGAAAAACTTCCAAAGAGATTAAAGGTGAATTCAAGCTCAGAGAACATCAGTGTCAGATCGCACCATCTGTCGTTGTATGAGCCATAGTAGACTTCATGGGAGAAGACCAAGGAGGACATTATTGTTGAAAAAAATCGTAAAAAGCCAGACCGACTTTGCCAAACTAACATGTTTACAAACCGCAATTTTTCTGGGAGAATGTCCTATGGACAAATGAGACAAAATAAAACTTTTTGGCAAGGTACATCAGCTTTGTGTTTACAGACGGAAAAATTAAAACAAATCAAGAAAAGAACACTGTCCCTACTGTGAAACATGGAGGTTGCTTGCTATGTTCTGGGGCTGCATTGGCATAGGGTCTAGAATCTGTGCAGGGTACAATGAAATCTCAAGATTATCAAGGGGTTATAGAGAAAAATGTGCTGCCCAGTGTCAGAAAGCTTGGTCTTCGTTGCAGGTCAATGGGTCTTGCAACATGATAATGACCAAAACACACCACTAAAAAACACCCAAGAATGGCTAAGAGGAAAACTTGGATGATTCTGAAGTGGCCTTCTATGAGTGCTGACGGAAATCCTATTGAGCATCTTTGGAAAGAGCTGAATCATTCAGTCTGGAAAAGGCAACCTTCAAAACATGAGACCATGGAACAGTTTGCTCTTGAGGAGTTGGCCAAAATACCTGTAGAGAGATGCAGAAGTCTCAGTGACAGTTACAGGAATCGTTTGATTGCAGTGATTGCCTCAAAAGATGTGCAAAAATTTTAAGTTAAGGGACCTCATTTCTGCCAGGCCTATTTAAAGTTTTATTTTTTTATTTTTTTTAAATTCTTGGAAGCATGGTTGAAAAGCAATTCTACTTTCATTTGTTATTTTCTTAGTTTTTTTTATTTATTATTATTTTGTTCAGAATAATTGTTATTTTCTATGCCTGGGGGATTTTCGTCGTTTAAATGGGGGTACCAACAATTTTGACATGTATGTAGGAGGGGAATATTTTCCTCCACGGCCACTTTCTGGGAAATTAACACCAGTGGATGTTGGAGGTGAAAATTACACATTTCCTTTTATTACCCCACACATAGTGCCCAGATTGTGCTCCAGGAGACACACAACGCAAATAAGGGGTTTCTTTCACTAAATATTGAAATATGGGATGTAAATGTTGTTTGACCCGCTGCTTTGTGTTTGGGGTGCATGGAGGATACGCAGTTGATGAGTGGGGAAAGCTGACCAAACCAGGAATCCTATATGCTCCCAGAAAGCTCATTGCGGCCAACTGGTTAATGACAAAGCGCCAGTTAGACAAGAACTGATTAATAAGGTTAACTTTATTGTTATGTGGAACAGAAATTAGCGAAAAGAGGTCAACACATGCAGTTTGAGAATGTTGGGGGGTGGATGGAGCTCCCGGGCCTGGCTTCGGAGGCTCTTAGAGAAAAGAATTCTTCTGCCTACGCGCCCTTGACCCTCGGGAGTTGGACTTTAAACAGGGATCTTAAGTGGTTGTCTCGAAAAAAAAGGATTCAAAATGTGACATGGTGTGTGATATATGCAATGATTTAAAGGGACGGGGTTGGGTGGAGGGTGGGGATTAGGATGTAAGAACAGTTATATTGTGAGGTTGAAAAGGGTTTATATTTATGCTAAAGTTAAATGTACTGTCAAAGTTTCATGCTGACAATTTTTAAATAAAAATCATCTGATTAAAAAAAATAAATGTTGTTTGAGCAGATGCGAGACTCAGAAGTGAGAGCGGTTTTGCTGGATTGGTTATAGAAACCTGTTGCTTTTCAAAACCTGTACCACTAATAGGGTGGGAACCTCTGTTTTTCCTTGACGATGATGGACCTGAGTGGGGATTGTTTTGTAATGAGAATTGGTTTTATTTAAAAATAAATTGATTAGTTTCTTTTTATTCAGTTTGGGAGGCAGGGAAAGAAAAACAGTTTTGAACCCGCGCACTACGGTTCTCCAAAAAGGGGTTTTCTATTAGACTGTGAATTAATTGTCTTGGGTTTTAAAGGTTTCACCACCGGCTGCTTCAAGGGAAATCAGGAGACACTTTCTATGCAAAAAATCCTTGGTTTATTACATCATAAACATTGGAAATACAAACAACTCTTCAATGCTTCAGTCCTCCTGGAGCCCTCCTCTCGTCACAGAGACCCTCTGTAATTCCGGCTCGACACATGGAAGCTGTCCCACTGGCAGACCCCACCCCACTCTCAGGAAGTTGTCCACACTGGCAGACTCCCACACACCCCCAAAGGGGCCAAAACAGACTTCTGTTACATAGCCGTAACCCCCCCACAGGTGGGCAGGATCACTGGTTAGGTCACCTGATAAGACCTCCTCACAGGTCCTTCAGACACCACAACCAATACAGGTTTATTTTGGGTATTCAGAACATACCCCTTGGGTGGGTTTGTAGGTGACTGGACCCGCCCAGCTCTCAAGTCACCGGAAAACCTCCCAAGTATAGCAAACTCTCAGCAAATATCTGTGAAAAAAAACATATCCAGGTTCCATACGGGCCACCCACCTCGCGTACATTAAAGTCCATCCTCACATCCTCCATCATATCCCGAGGGCCATACAAGTGCCCCCCTAGCTGCATCAGGGTCATTACACCACATACCTCCCCCCCTGTTCAAAGGGGGTTGAACACTGTTACCCGGCAAGATTTTCTCGGTTTGCTCTGCAGTCACACCGTCTTCTAATCGGGCCCTGCTTCGATCTCTTTTGTAGGCGCTGTCTCCGACTCTGTCACTCTTTGCTGACTCCCCCCTGTCAGACCACCCGCTCCCCCGGGTAGTACGGCGTCGCAATTCTTCTTGCACCCACAGTTTCTGGTCTGAGTCCTTTTATTTCGTCCCACTACAGGTTCCCTGTTTGGGCACTCATCACTGGGCTAATGAGGAAGGGGTATTCTAGTCTTCCTCAGGCGCCCATTTCCTGTTTAGCTCCAGCTTGGGAGTTGTGTCTTAGGGAACCCCTTCGCCTTCAATAAACCACGGGGAAGTGGCGGCCATCTTCTTTCCATTTCTGCACTCTCTGTTGACCTGTCCCTCTCAAGTGAGTGCTCTATTCTCTCAGGGGAGGACACAGAACTCCAGGAGCATCCAGATTTCCCAAGCTCTCCCGGATCCGACAACGAGGAACGGAACCATCCCGTCTTAAACCCCGCCTGGGGCTTTCATCCCGGAATCCTACTCTCGTCACACCGGACTTATTCACCATCTCCGGCACACTTTCCGAGTCTTCAGATGACCTTCTTCACCGACCTCTGGGCCTTGAAGATTGTCTTCCCTAAGCCAAGCTGATTTTGAGTCTTTCTTCTTGCTCCAACTCAGCGGTTCTTTATTTATCACAGGATCACCTGTTTTGTGCGGAGACAATGTAGGTGCTGTCCCTCAGGATACCACCCGCTTTATCGTGACTTCCCAGTCGACATATGACCAACTGTTTCTCTCTGGCACCCATTCCAGCATGCTTTACTGCCTTTTAAAGGCCTATGCCCCCTCCTCAAGGCACACACTTCCGCGTCTTCGGGTATCTTATTACACATTGAAAAAGGACCCGTCCCTTCTTGGAAGCTGTTGTACCTCCCGTCCTGAGGTTAGTACGGTTTTCCAAACCCGATCTCCTTTTGTGG
>JARQOD010005076.1:19020-50276 GCA_033576555.1 Oophaga sylvatica
CTGCCAGTCTGCTAGGGAAGTTGTCGGTGAAAGCATTCCTGGCAGACAAACAGAGCGGCTTGTGGTATTTTGGAGTTTGGAGTGAAGTGTACTTTGTGTGTGGTTTTTTCCCTTCCTCGCTTTATCATTTATCTCCTTACCCGTTGGTGTTCCCTCTGTTGTTATGGTGTAGTTTTGTATGCAAGGTGGTTGTTGATTTTCCCCTTGTACTGTCTCGTTCGTCTAGTACTGTGTGTGGCTTATATTATCCCGTTCCCTGTTGTTGTGATCAGGGTCCTTCTCAGGACTAGATCACTGAGGTTCAGGGATCCTCAGGAGGTAGGGATTACGCTGGCGGCCTGGACCTCTGTACCTTTAACAGTACCTCCAGGTAGAGGGATTATTCAGGCCCCAGCTTAGGGTCAGCATAGACCCCTAACCTCCGGTACGCAGAGACAGCGTGACATAATTAGAGCAAAATATAAGGGTTCAGGCTGGTAATTATGTGGGTGCTGTGAGGAGTAGGCCTTACTAAGTGTTCATAGGCAGACAGAGTCTAATCCATAGCGCTGATGCGCAGTTAATGAGCAAAGTTCGTATGGCAGTATAGTGCACACTGCTGGGAGGATAAGTGAGGCTCGTGCTGGTGTAGCGCCAGTAAGGAGACGTGGCGGTGTAGTGCTGTCTGGACGAGCAGTGAGGAGAAAGTCAGATGGTACTTATCTGATAAAAAATGATGATAGTGGTAAGTCGAATCCTGGGGTCTTCGCAGCCAGCGGTGGGTCCCAAAGAGCTGCCCCCCGCCGGTGGCGCGCTCTTGGTGTACCCAGATGCGTACCGCTGAAGGCTGCACGTGGATGGACGTCAGTGGAGCGCTTTACGTTCGAGTCACGTGGTGCTCAGAGAACGAAGTACGGTAAGCAAGAAGAGCCAGATCACGTGACCCGAACGTAAAGCACTCCACTGACGTCCATCCACGTGCAGCCTTCAGCGGTACACATCTGGGTACACCAAGAGCGCGCCACCGACCGGGGCAGCTCTTTGGGACCCACCGCTTGCTGCGAAGACCCCCAGGATTCGACTTACCACTATCATCATTTTTTATCAGATAAGTACCATCTGACTTTCTCCTCACTGCTCGTCCAGACAGCACTACACCGCCACGTCTCCTTACTGGCGCTACGCCAGCACGAGCCTCACTTATCCTCCCAGCAGTGTGCACTATACTGCCATACGAACTTTGCTCATTAACTGCGCATCAGCGCTATGGATTAGACTCTGCCTATGAACACTTAGCAAGGCCTACTCCTCACAGCACCCACATAATTACCAGCCTGAACCCTTATATTTTGCTCTAATTATTATAATTTTTGCTTTATTTGCTCTGGTGTTTGTTCCATCTCTGTGTGGGCTTTCTCCGACGATTCACCCACATATACTGTAGCACTATTGCACTTTATACCCCCTGCAAACAGCATTAGACTGCCATATGAACCTTGAGTATTGCACTGCCATACGAACCTTGCTTATTGACTGCGCATCAGCGCTATGGATTAGACTTTGTCTGCCTATGAACATTTAGTAAGGCCGACTCCTCACAGCACGCACATAATTACCAGCCTGAACCTTCACTTTTGCTCTAATATTATTATTTTTGCTCCATTACTTTTGGCTCTGTTGTTCGCTCCATCTTTGTGTGGGTTTTTTTTCTCTAACGGCTCATCCACATATACTATAGCACTATTGCACTTTATAATCCCTGCAAACAGGCAATAGCACTTTTTCTTATGAGATATTCTACTTATGAGCACGGTAGCACTTTTTTGCATTCCTCCCTGAAACTCTTTCTTGTAAGGATCCAATTGCACTAGTTGGAACATTTCCTTCATTTAGCATACGTAAGTGCCTTTTCCAGCAGTGACTGGTTGCATCATCCTTGCACTATTCTTCAGGATACACCTATTTTATCTGTTATCTGTCATTTATATGTATTTTTAGATGTAGTTCTTTTAAATATCTATTTTACCTCTCAGCTTCCTGAGCACTCTTTGAAGAAGGCGCATCTTCACCTGAAACTGTCTCTGCACATCTACTGTCAAACACCATCCATACCCTTGCCTCTATGAAATTTTTACCTACGCACAGGTAAGGGTCTTATCAGTAATGCTGGCATGCTCTAAATCATAGCGCGAGTAGAGCTTGTCTCAAACCATTTGTATTATCTGTCTCTTTGATTTGTCATCAATTTTCCTCCTGGGGCCACGTCCAGGGAGGTTGGCTACAGTCCCATGGATGTTAAATTTCTGAATATGTGCAACTGTAGTCACAGGAACATCAAGCTGCTTGGAGATGGTCTTATATCTTTTACCTTTAGCATGTTTGTCTATAATTTTCTTTCTAATCTCCTGAGACAACTCTTTTCTTCGCTTCCTCTGGTCCATGTTGAGTGTGATACACACCATGTCACCAAACAGCACAGGGAGTATCTATAGCCCTCTATACAGGCCACTCAGTGATTCCAAGATTGTAGAACCTGTGATGCTAATTAGTGGACACACCTTAATTTAACATGTCCCTTTCGTCACATTGTCAGGGATACCATCATTTCTGTCCAGGTCTATTTCATAAGTTTAATTTTTTAAAAAAATCTGCAGAGGCATGGTTGGAAAGCAATGTCTGACTTTCATTTGTTCATTTTCATAGATTTTTTTAAATTTATTATTACTTTTGTCAGATTCAAGTTATTTGTGACCATTGTGGGATTTTCTGTCATTAAATGAGGGGTACCAACAAGAGAGAGAGAGAGAGAGACAGATACACCACCCATAGGCGTCCATTATCCGTCATGGTCCGCCATTTCGACGCACACAAAAAATGTCGCAGTGTACGCTGTCAAAACACAACGGACGCCAAATTTTTGACTGATCCATCACATAACGGATGAAACGGACTACCGTCCGTCAAAATCCGTCACTAATGAAACTCAATGGGGAAAAAAAACGGATCCGCCAAAATAAAAGGCGGATCTGTTTTTTTCGACACTTTGGCGGATTTTGACTGACATTGCACGACTGAAGTGTCAGAGGCCTTACTGACTATTCTTGTGTCTTCTGATTCTGTATTCTGTCCTGGTTCTGATCCAGCTACCTGACTATTCATCTTGCCATCTAACACCACAGAATAGCAGATAAGACCATGGTCCAAGCCTAGGGGTCCCTGTGTAAGTTCAGATTCATGTAAGGGTGTTAAAGGGCGATGAGCAAGGCAATCCTTGCGATATGGAAAGCAGAGAAGATAGTGCCAAGCATGTTCATGGTGGACATCTTTTGAGCTGCCAGGTGACCGGTAGCGTCGCCTGCGCAGTAGCATCTATAAGTAAGAGATAGATGATACTGGACAGGTGCTGCCGGTGTCATTTTGCTGGATGTAATTTTTTTTCTAAGCCTAACAATAGCCGCAATATTATAGGCATCAACAATAATATCAATGCTATTACATGCATTATGTAAAAATGGGGGGCAGATCACTGAGGGATCAGTGACCTATCATAAGCTAATACAGATGCATATGTAATAAGAGCACCACATAAAGCCCCGCCCACAGCCCCGCCCCAGAGCACGAGAATCTCATTAACTGAAAACTACAAATACAGATTTAACAACAACAACAACAAGACGGATTTCATCACCAGGACTATCAGGAAGCTACAGACTCACGTAAGTGATGCAGGACAATCCCACCACAATCAAACTATCATACAGAATGAACAGGTAAGAAAAAGACATAGAATAAAAAAACATGTTACATCCCCACCACCAAGTAAAGGGAAACCTCCAACACTAAACCGGAGTTGCAGTAATTTATGGTGGACCATTGGAGCCACTATGAGTCCTGACCAGAAGATTAGAGAAAATAATATTGCTCCCCATTTCAGGAGAGATTGTGCAGTAATCTGAATTTCTTAGGATCGAAAACAATGTAATTTATAACTTGGAGTGAATTCATGAAACCAGGGCTGGAGCCATGCCAACACATCTCCTGCAGGCGTGAATAAATGTATATTACAGCCATCAGCCACACACAGCTTAGAGATATATCATGGCACAGGTGTAATGTGTTTTATGTAGTTTAACACAATCCTCCTTGAAATTAGTTTTAATACAATTTGAAAAGTCAGGATAAAGGGAAACTCTGCTGTTACTGTACAGAAATTCACACTTGGCCTCGCTGCACATTTAATGTTGTCGATCATAAAAGCAAAAGTTTGGCCAGAAAGACTGGACCTGGTCTTGTAGGGACCATATGAGACATTCAGTAGCACAGAAGGGAGAGAAGATTCATCCAATAAGATATCAGGGATCTAGGAAGCCAACAGCATCATTACCCTCCGCTTTATATTACAGCCCCATCATAATACTTTTCTTCAGGTGATTTTCTAATTTGTCAGCACATTCTATGTACGCTGTCATTTGGCTTTATAGTTTACAGATCTGGGCAGGTAACCGTCAGCATCTCCTAATCCCAGGGTGTAGATGGCTCCTCAAGGTTGCAAGTTCTATAGAAAAGGGCTTTCAATGCCTAAAGTCATTTGAACAGTTTTGGGTGGAGGAGAATGTTGTGGTCTAGAGACAAAATGGTGATGATGGTAATACTGCCCGACTACACCACCGATAAAGCAGCCACAGCCTGTGACTGAGAAGAATCTGTGACTTCTCTGCATTTAGTGGTTACTACTCACCTGGGTAGTCATATGTAGGAATCTCCTCTTTACACCGCTCATCACCCCTCACATATGTCTCTGTAGTATTAATATGGGTCAGATCTTCACCCTGAAACAAATATTGTAAAAGTCACAGACAGATGGAGAAGTCACATCTATGATCAGCTCTAATCCTGCCATCTCCACCATTCTCATCACACAAGTATAAAACATATAATACTGGTGGATAAAACAAGACTGAACACAAGATCTTCACAGCCGTCTACACATCATAGGGGAGATCTCATGACACCTTCTCTCCATCTACCTGATGATCCTGAGGAACATTGGGATCTTCTTGTTTACAGTCCTGTGGAAGAAGAGGATGGGGACATCTCTCTGGTGTTGTCCTCTTACTGGATAGATCTGGAGGAAACACATACAGGGACTGAATTCATTATTTAGATATAGATAATTATAGGTCGTGTGTATTTAGTCCTGTCTATTACCTGGTGATGTGAGGGGCTAGGGAACCTCCATCATGATGTCCTTGTACAGATCTTTGTGTCCTTCTAAATACTCCCACTCCTCCATGGAGAAATAGACGGCGACATCCTGACACCTTATAGGAACCTGACACATACAATGATACAGTCATCTCCCGATCCCTTCATAGTGTTACTGTATAATGTCCCAGCATTCCCAGCAGTGTCACCTCTCCAGTCAGCAGCTCAATCATCTTGTAGGTGAGTTCTAGGATCTTCTGGTCATTGATGTCCTCATGTATCAGGGGGTGAGGTGGAGGCCCCGTGATTGAGCTCAGGGGTCTTCCCCATCCCTCAGGGTCCTGACAGTTTTCACTAGAGGTCTTCTTCACTACTGTGTAATCCTGGTTATGGAGACACATTAATAAATCTCTCTACAGACATCTCCAGAGTCCTCACCTCTCCAGTTCTGTCCATCTGTTATTCCCATAGATAAGAATGATGTAATGTGACGCCATCAGAATCTCTCACCTCTCCAGTAAGCCGGAAGAGGATCTCTAGGGTGAGGTGTAATATCCTCTCCACCATCTTGTCTCTGTCCATATCCATATTTGATGGGTAAATCAGGAAAATTCTCTTATATAGAAGATCTTCACTGAGAGGATCTGATATTGTAGAGACCTGAATGAGAAGAAGATGAGCCGATGTAACATCATAAAATCCTGTGTAATAATACAATTACTGGAGATAATAAGGGAAACATATGAGGAGATTTATTACTTTACAGTATTTAGTTTTCTTCTTTACATCTACTAATAAAACCTATATATTTAGACCACAGACAACAAGCAGTTTCTTCCTTGGAGTCGGCAGCTGAATACGTTCCTCATAGACTCATCTTCCATAACGCTAATTCTCCTCTCATTTACCGACCCTGGAATCGGCATTAGTAATACTGCAGGAGATATTCATTACACGTGACAGGAGAAATAACTACTTCATGATGAGGACGACATCTTCATCTTCTACTACGGCTCTAGAGACATATTTATCCAGAGTCGTCACTGACTCCATCCCCACCGGCGTCTATATGAATGTTTCCCGTCTTCCCCGCACTGTAATCTTCTATCACGTTAGATCTCAGCTCTGATTCACACACAGAAGTTTGAGGCTTTTATAAAAGGTTTTTTGTTTGCACGAGCACCCCGGACAGAAATGATCTGATCTGAAAGTCTCCATGTACAGTGATTTATGGGGTTTATTTCTGGCCTTAGGCTTTCCTATATTACAGGAAAACACCAGAAATAATCAGATATTACAACGTTTCAAAAGAAAATTGTCTCCAGCAATTCTTCTAAAAAGGAAAAAAAAAAACGTAACAAAGCAGAAGACACATTTTGCTATTTTTTAAAACGTTAAATTTTTTTTAAAAAAAAATTAACCCTTTTGTGCACCAAAACATAGGTGTACACCGCAGGGACGGCACAGGTGCGGCTACAACAAAAACCCCGGCATTTTAACCACTTGCTGCCAAAAGCAAACATGGCATCTAAGAAGGTGTGACAGAATTTGGCTGAATCCCCTCCTCCCCCAAGTACTCGATAGTATGGGGCGGCCTAGTTACTACGATGCTTACATGCCTAATAATGGTGTCTGGGCTGCAATGTATGAAGGTCTATTAGGCCGGGCCAGAGGCAGCGTACAATAAGTTACCTTTTATCGCCCCCATACACATTAGACTAAAGTTACATGAAATCACTGATTTCGGGGGGTTTGGGCGACTATATAATGTATTTGGATGTCTCCCGACAGATGATGTCAGGGCAGAGAAGGATCCAGCATCCTGAATTTCAGAGGATAATCTGTTTATGGCTAAATAGAGCTGTAAGGGGCGCAATAAGGGACAAAAAGAAAGCGTTTAGGGAATTAAAGCAAGTAGGTAGTGATGAGGCCTTAAATAAATACAGAATATTAAATAAATTCTGTAAAAAGCAAATCAAGGCAGCAAAGATTGAGGCAGAGAGACTCATTGCCAGAGAAAGTAAAATTAATCCCAAAATATTATTTAACTACATAAATAGTAAGAAGCTAAAAAATGATAGTGTTGGTCCCCTGAAAAATAGTCTGGGTGAAATGGTGGATGAGGATGAGGAAAAAGCCAATATGCTAAATGACTTTTTTTCAACTGTATTAACACAAGAAAATCCCATGACAGATAACATGATCAGTGATAACAAAAATTCTCCATTACATGTCACCTGCTTAACCCAGCAGGAAGTACGGCGGCGTCTAAAAATCACTAAAGTATACAAATCCCCGGCCCCGAATGGGATACACCCCCGAGTTCTGCAGGAATTAAGTACAGTTATTGATAGACCATTATTTTTAACCTTTAAAGATTCCATAATAACGGGGTCTGTACCACAGGACTGGCGTATAGCAAATGTGGTGCCAATATTCAAAAAGGGGGCAAAAACTGAACCTGGAAATTATAGGCCAGTGAGCTTAACATCTACTGTGGGTAAAATCCTGGAGGGTTTTCTAAGAGATGTTATACTAGAATATCTGAAGAAGAACAACCTCATAACCCAATATCAGAATGGTTTTACGAGGGAACGTCCCTGTCAGACTAATCTGATAAGCTTTTATGAAGAGGTAAGTTCCGGACTGGACCAAGGGAACGCAGCTGACATGGTGTACATGGACTTCTCAAAAGTTTTTGATACAATGCCACACAAAAGGTTGATACATAAAATGAGAACAATGGGGATAGGAAACAAAGGGTGGTTATTAATGGAGCATACTCAGACTGGGTCACGGTTAGCAGTGGGGTACCACAGGGGTCAGTATTGGGGCCACTTCTTTTTAACATATTTATTAATGACCTTGTAGGGGGCATACAGAGTAGAATTTCATTATTTGCAGCTGACACAACTCTGCAGGGTAATAAATACAGAGGAGGACAATTTTATATTACAGGAGGATTTATGTAAACTAGAAGCTTGGGCTGATAAATGGCAAGTGAGCTTTAATGGGATAAATGTAAGGTCATGCACTTGGGCAGAATAAATAAGATGTATAATATGTGCTTAATTGTAAAACACTGGGCAAAACTGTCACTGAAAAAGACCTGGGTGTATGGGTGGACGACAAACTCACATTTAGTGACCAGTGTCAGGCAGCTGCTGCAAAGGCAAATAAAATAATGGGATGCATTAAAAGAGGCATAGATGCTCATGAGGAGAACATAATTTTACCTCTATACAAGTCACTGGTGGCACCACACTTAGAATACTGTGCACAGTTCTGGTCTCCGGTGTATAAGAAAGACATAGCTGAACTGGAGCGGGTGCAGAGAAGAGCGGCCAAGGTTATTAGAGAACTGGGGGGTCTGCAATACCAGGACATGTTATGACACTTGGGGTTATTTAGTTTGGAAAAACGAAGGCTTAGGGGTGATCTTATTACAATGTATAAATATATGAGGGGACAGTACAGAGACCTTTCTAATGATCTTTTTACTCTTAGACCTGAGACAGGGACAAGGGGGCATCCTCTACGTCTGGAGGAAAGAAGGTTTAGTCATAATCACATGTATAGAAAACTTGGCACTCAACTTAATGATATTGTTAAATCCGTCTTTATTGCAGTCAAAGTATAAAGTGGAGACGTTTCGGTCCGGACATGGACCTTCATCAGTCTGACGGCAATATGGAACAGTAAAAGAAGTATATACAATTAACATAAGTAATACAAACAACCAAAAAATAATAAATACAAAATAAGGACCATATAAACTATAGTTGATATCACTAGAAATAAAGAAGAAAATGAAATAAAGATAAAAATGAAATAAAAAAGTGTGAAAAGAAGTTCAAATACCTACCCGACTGCTAATAAGAGATTATATATATTTTTTCACTATATTTTGAATGTGAATCATGTAGGCTATATGCCTAAAAAGAAAGAAATAAAAAGATGAAGGTATGTACAGGCAAAGTATTTGGTATACTAGGTAAGAGACATATTTACCTTAAAAATATAAGTGTATCTTTTCTTAAGGTAGAGAGAACAAAATGGAATCTGAAGTAAAGAAACCAAATCTTTGTAATTGTGAAACGGGTGACCTGAACGTTAATGTAAGGACAAAGGTATACCTGTTTATCCAAATAGTAGAGGTTAGCGATCCAATAGGATTCTTAATGTGCCTATTTAGTATCTGTGGATATATAGGAAAATCCCATACGGATAATTATAAAATATATCCTAGTCATGTAAGTATAAACAGCACTTAATTTATAAGATTGTGATGCCCATAAGGATGGGTAATATAAGTATAAGCTCCCTCAAGTGGCTCCCCTGTTATAGGGTAATAGGTAATACCAGTTGTAAGATGACATATAAACGCTTACTAATATTTACAAAGACTTACATGGGGGTAGCGCCCATAAAATAGGTGATATAAGTATAAACTCCCTCAGGCGACTCCCCTGTTATAGTGTAGTACATAGTGCCAATTGTAAGGCGACATATACCTGCCTGTCTGCTAGGGAAGTGTCGGTGAAAGCATTCATGCAGACCAGCAGAGCGGATCATATTGAGAAGTCTAAAGCTAAGATTACCTGTTGTGGTTTTCTCCTCTCCTCGCTTTATTATTTATCTCCTTACCCGTTGGTGTTCCCTCTGTAGTGATAGTTTTGTATGCAAGGTGTCTTTTATTTTACCCCTTGTACTGTCCCGTTCGTCTTATACTGTGTGTAGGCAGTTACCTTCCATTTCCCTGTGGTGGTAATCAGGGTCCTTCTCAGGACTAGATTACAGTGGTCAGGGATTCACAGGAGATAGGGTTACGCTGGCGGCCTGGACCTCTGTACCATCAACAGTACCTCCAGGTAGAGGGATTAGTCAGGACCCCAGCTTAGGGTCAGCATAGACCCCGGTCCTCCTGTATGCAGAGACAGCGTGACACATGAATAACTGTGTTGCTAAACTTTTCCTGTGCGGTTTATAGTCGACTGCTGGGAGATGGAGTACTACATGTATGAAGGATGAAGTGGTCTCCGCAGACACAAGAGACACCCTACGTATCTGGGTCAGTACTTGTTTCCAATAATCCCGAATTAATGGACAGTCCCACCATATGTGCTTAATATCCCCACGAAGTGTATTGCATCTCCAACACAGGTCAGATCCGAGGAGGCCCAATTGATGTAGCAGTGTCGGGGTGTGATACCATCTAGTTAAGATTTTATAATGCAACTCTTTTAACCTAGTGCAAACCGAGTATCCATGTGAATGGCGGAGAAGGTGTTGTCGATTTTGCACAGTAAATGTGAGCTTCAGATCCCTTTCCCAAGAATGAAGAAAGGAAGGATAGGTGTCTGTGAAAGGTGGAGAGAGTATGGGCAAAATGCGCCGAAGAGGTCTGGCCCCCACACCCGTCGTCTGGAATAATCGATCTAATTCCTCCAAGGGCGTCTGCATCTGCAGTAAAGGGATTGCTAGGTGGCACAGATGACGGAAGTGTTCGTATGTGAGAAAGTCTACTTTCTCAAGGCCCGGGACCTGCGAAAGTTCATCCCGAGACAGACACTTCCCCTTTCCTAGAACCTCCCACACTCTGAGATGGCTCAATTTGTTCCAAAGGGTAGCTTGATATATTGAAGGTTTATCCACCAACCCAGGTATCATACTGCACGGAAGGCCCTTAGGTATAGTAATTCCCAGGGAGGCTTTGATATCTCGCCAGACACTAGTCGTGCCCCGTAGGATAAGTGAATTCGCAGCTGGCCTAGTGAATGCTTTATCAGGATACCAGAGCGCCTCCAGCGGAGGGGAGTCCCATAATTCCTTGCTCCATAAATCTAATCGCCAATCTTTAGAGGGATTCAGATATTCCAGCCATCTTTGGACCTGAAGGGCCTGATAATATTTTTCAGGGTCAGGTAACCCAATTCCTCCGTCAGTACTCTTTCTTGCCATAAGGGCATAAGGGAGCCTCTTTCTCTTAGAGAGCCATAGAAATTTCAAGAATAATGAGCGCAGTATACTGAAGAAGGACTTGGGCACCTTAGTGGGGATCATGGATAGCACATATAGCACTTTGGGGAATATGTAAGAAGACAAGACACATTTCCTCCCAAACCATGACAAAAGCGGGTGTCGGTATGTTTCTAATAAAGCTGGAAGCTGGTCAAGCAGTTGTATGTGGTTCAAAGTGTATAGATCCCGTAAGCATGGAGAGAATTTAATTCCTAGATATATTATGTACCTGCTTGTCCATTGAAATGGTAGAAGTGACTGCAGTTGCATTCGGACCGTAACCGGGACAGAAACATGAAGGACTTCCGATTTGTTTGCGTTAATTTTATAGTTAGAGAGTTTGCCGAAGGAGAGCAAAGCGGAGTATAGAGCAGGCAAATCTTTCAGGGGAGCTGAAGTCAGAAAGAGTGGGTCATCTGCGTATCCCAAAAATCGTAAATCAGTCTTGCCAAAGGCTACTCCTCTATACTGCGGTAGCTCTCGAATATGTTGTAATAGGGGTTCCAACATTAAGATAAATAGAGAAGGGGAGAGAGGGCAACCCTGTCGCGTCCCGTTAGAGATAACAAAGCTATCCGACAATGTGCCATTAACTACCAACCTGCTCGTCGGGCTTTATACATGGACAGGATGGACTGGACAAACCGGGGAGGGAATCCAAAATGTAAAAGAGTCAATCTCATGTACGTCCAGTCCACCCTGTCGAATGCCTTCTCGGCATCTACACTCAAGAGTGCTAATTGTGTCATGTGTGCATTGCCACGAAGATCGTCGCGGTTGCACGTTTTGACTTCTCACAGCTGAGTTGCTGTTTCTTTGTGTTTGGCAGCTAGGGAGTTAATTCTGTCTGTGCTCGGTGCTGGGACTGGGTGCAGTTTCTCCCGGCTGCAACTGATTATTTGTTGATTGGTTTCCTTTAAATTCCTGGTTGTCTGCTTTGGTAGTTGCCAGTGAAAACCTTCATGCAGACCACAGATAGGAATGAATCTGTATTGACTTAAGTTGAGAGCTCCTTAGTTGTTTAAAGCTCAACTTGTTTAGAGTTTATTTCCCAGACCATTTATGTTCCTTTGGTGTTTGTGTGTGTATGCAAGTGAGTGCTATCCTGTCTGTCTTATATGTCTAATCTGTGTATTTAGCTGAGATCAGCCCATATCCCTTTGGTGGTAATCAGGGTCCTTCTTAGGACTGATTACAGGGTTCAGGGTCTGCCAGGAGACAGGGTTAGGCTGGAGACTTGGACCTCTGAACCATTATCAGTACCTCCAAGGAAAGGGATTAGTTAGGACCCCAGTGTAGGGTCAGGTTAGACCCCGGTCCTCCTTTTTCCTGTTACAGCTCATCAAGTCCTCAAGATTAACCCTAAGTTCTGCAGAGATTGTGTCAGGTAAATCTATTTTATACTTACATTCTGATGTTGCTAAACTATATGTTGTATTGAGTGTGGTTCCTGTATAAATAGTTTACTGACATTGCTTTCATATCATTAGACAGCGTGACAAATTGTTTTCCATCTCTATTGCAAGCAGCAAGCGCATGACACAATCGGACACTATTATCTTTGCCCTCCCTCCCCTTCACAAAACCCACTTGTTCCGGGCCAATAAGTGTAGGGATCAGTTCCCTAATGCGATTAGCTAGGACCTTAGCCCATATTTTTAAATCTATGTTAAGGAGGGAAATTGGCCTGTAATTCATACAAAGTGTGTGGTCCTTCCCCGGTTTGGGAATCAGAGCTATGTGAGCTTCTTGGGTTTGTTTGGGGAGTGCACCACCTGCCATCAGGGAATTCAGCGTCTTGAGTAAAGGGGAACCTATGATCTCAAAAAGTTTTTTGAAATATAACCCCGTAAAGCCATCTGGGCCAGGGCTCTTGTGTGAGGGCAGGCTAAGTATTACGGCTTGCAGTTCTTCCAATGTAATGGGCTGTAGTAGTGCTCGTGCTTCTGATGGCGAAACTTTAGGTAGATTTATTGAATTCAAAAAAGACTTAATATCGTTTTCATGTTCCACTTGGTTGTGTGTATGTTCAGAACTGGATTGATGAAGATTGTATAGGGATGTGTAATAGTCTTGAAAGGTCTTAGCGATGTCTCTAGTGTTGTCCGTCACTTTACCACTAGGATTTCGTATCTTATCAATATGACTACGGGACTGTTTTTTCTTAATCAGGTAGGACATTAGCTTGCTGTTTTTATCCCCATGTGCATAAACGTTAAACTGTTTGTATATGTGAGCACGGGAATATCTCAACTGAAGGAGATGTTTGAGAGAACTCCTAAGGGTCATCAAGGTTTGTTGTCTAGTCAATAGCGTGGAGAGTTTCTGTGCTTTCTCTAGATTAGTAATTTTAGTTAAAATGTCGTCTATCTCCATCTGTGCCCTCCTCCGCCTTTGAGTTCCAATCTTAATACATATCCCGCGTATGTAAGCCTTATGAGCCTCCCAGACGATTGTTTGAGGTGTGGGCGGCCTGTCGTTAATCTGAAAATACGTAGTGAGTTCCATCTTGAGGGTATCTAAGTCCGGTCCTGGATTAAGGACGGTATCATTAAATCGCCAGCGCCATGTAGGGTTGGGAATATGAGCAAGCGTCAGGTCAGCTGTAACTGGAGAATGGTCTGAAAGAAGCATTTGTCCAATAGAAGAGTGGGTAATGGCAGGAAGCAACGAGGAGGACATAAATAAGTAGTCTAAACGGTGAAAGGTTGCATGAGTCTGGGAGTAGAAAGTGAAATCCTTTACTGAGGGATTAAGGGTTCGCCAAATATCACATAGGTGTAAATCGCCAAGGCTGCTTTTCAAGCGAGCCAAGGCCTTTTGCTTGTGGACAGATCTGCCGTGAGAGGTATCAATTAGTGGGTCAATCGCCAAATTCAAGTCCCCCCCCATAATTATTTGGCCGCTTGCAACTGCTTTTATCGTCTCCAGAGTCTTAATGAGCCACGCAATCTGACCCGTGTTGGGGGCATAGACATTCACAAGGGTAAAAAGCTTTCCCGAAATTTCACTCCTAACTATCAATAGTCTACCCTCGCTATCCCGATGAACATGAGATAATTTGAATGGCAGTGATTTATGCAAAGCAATACTAACCCCTTTCGATGCGCCCCTTTCTCCACAGCAGTGAAACCAGTGTTGGAACTGTGATATAGAATGGAATGGGATTCTATGCTGTTTATAGTGCGTCTCCTGAACAAAGAGAATTTTCGTCTTCTCTTGCTTCAGGAGGTATAACATACGATGTCTTTTACTTTGTGCTCTCATACCTTTTGCATTGATAGACGTTATTCGAATATCCATCTTGTCCTTACTTGAAGGAACACCAGATATCAGAGAGGGTAGAGGAAATAGTGGATCAGTGCAGGACCCGTGGTCCTAGGGTAAAGGGTTAAGCCAAAAGACAAGAGGGAAAGGGGGAGGTGAGATGAGATGTAGACAGACAAGGGAAAGAGAGTTAGTGGGGTCTCAGCAGCTACAATGCAGTCAGAGAATCAGGCAGTGCAAGTGGGGGAGGAAGAGGGGGAGAGAAAAGGTTAAAAAAGAAAGGGAAATAAGAAGAGGGTTAGCAGATGAAGTGCAAGGTTAGCAGTTGAAACTGAACCGTATCAGTCACAAAGCGAGTGTCTTTGATAGGAAGGTGAAAGTCACATAGAGCAAGTCAATAAGTAATCGTGATGTCAGGTAGGTAAATACTACCAACCACGTGAGCAGACAGTAATAGTCTGAATAGAGACGTTATTCTATGTCTCCTTTTCTGGTAAACAACAGAAAATACATAAAGAGCATCCTTCTTAAACACACCCTTGTACAAAACACAGTGATGAAGGGTACAAACTATGGAACTGTAAATGGTAGGGATATCAGAAACAAAACCTGTAATGGTTACATTATGAGGGCCTCTAGTGGGCAATTTAAGAATAACCGACTTTGCCTCTGAATCCTGCAGTGTTGTCCTTTGGCTATTTATCACATAGGAGTGAGTTATTCAAACACCTAGACTGCAAATAACTAGATTCTTACGAATAACCTATCATAGGGAGTGTAGACAACCCATGAAAACAGTGGGGTAACAGGGTCACTAATGTCTAGAGTAGAAATATAAGGGAGAGGGGTAGTTTCAGTGGGAAAGCCTAATATTATAAGCTTCATGGCCAAATCTGTGTGTGTACACTGCAACAATAAATCTGGGTCATTTGCACGAGGCAAGGGGCCCTCTGGTAACTCCTCCTGGCATGCAAAATTTCCCACTATCTGACAATAGGAAAGTGGCTAGCAAACTATCTACCACCACCTCTCTGTATCTTATTAAATCATGGGGGAGGGGACTGTGCTGCAATATAGGACAGAGGGGTAAACATAGGCCCTCAAGTAATAATCATAAAGGGCAAACTTCTGCAGCATTTTAGAAATATGTAACTCAGACTATAGAGAGAACATGGCACATAGAGCAATAAGGATATCAGCGGCCGATTACAGAATATTACCGTACACTGACAACAACAGTAGTGAATCTCCAAGATCTAAGTCGTCGCAGTCCTCAGTCACAGCTGATCATCTGAGTAGCGGGTTCTAACGGCGTTCCTTGTTTAGCCGTTTGCGCCTTCTTTTTACGCTTAACTGCAGAGCCGGGGTCTTTCACTGTAAACTGCGGCAGCGGTTCCTGGTCCGGCATGGGCAGCCATGAAGGGATCTGAAGAGGAGGGCATTCCAACACTTCCCAGATATTTGTCAGGTCCCGGGGATGAGTGATGAAGTAGCGCCGGTCGCTTATACGGAAAGAAAGTCCGAAAGGATACATCCATGCGTATTGGATGTTCTTACTCCTGAGGAGATCCAGCAATGGGCGGAGGATCCTTCTTTTCGCTAATGTAGATGGTGCGATGTCTTGGAAGAACCTGAGCTCTGTGGATTCAAAGATTATGTTGTCGCGCTCCCGTGCTGCGCGTAAGATGGCCGCCGTGTCCAAATAAGAGAGGAGGCCGCAGACTAGATCTCTCGGAGGCTCTCCTGTTCTCGGCGGCGGTCGTATAGCACGATGAACTCTTTCAACCACAACAGAAGAAGCGCGATCCGGTCCCAGTAGATCAGAGAACACAGTGTCCAGGATTGACCGGAACGCATCCGGTGCCCATGTTTCAGGTAGGCCTTTTATACGAATGTTTTTCCTGCGATTTCTGTTCTCTTGATCCTCAATCAAAATCATCGCTCTGTTAATCTGCTCATGGTGTAAATCAGTGGTTTTGGCAATGGACTTGGCATAGGAACGAGTCTCAGTGTGCTCCTTCTCCATGTTCTCCATTTTATGTACCGAGAGCTGCAGCTCTTCCTTAATGGCAGACAGATCAGCCAGAACTGGTTTCATAGCCATAGCTAGGGTGGAAGCAAGTGTGCGACGTAAGTATGCTTTAGAGATGCAATTGTTCCTGGTGTCAGTATTTGTAGCTGTATCCGACATGCTTTCTATGTCAGAATAGTCTGAGTCCTTTTTGTCTTGCAAAGCAGAGTCACCAGCGTCGGCCATCTTAGGCCCTGATGCAGGAGATACACCCGTCTTCTTTTTCAGGAATTTCTGTAAATCTCCCTGGTATCTCGAGGATCGGGGGTGCTGGCAGGTTCCCCAAACCTATCTTTGTTGCCCTTCACCATTTTAGTCGCTTTTAGTGGAAGCAAAAGGGTGGAAAAAGGATGCTAAAGAGGGAGCTCTCCTTACATGTGTCTGAGTTAGGCTGCGGTCAAGCTCCGCCCCCCTATTTGGACGATATCTTGATTTTTTCCAACGACTGGGACTCCGGATTTTGAGAGAGAATGCACTGTATGTGAAGGGATCAAAATGTCTTTTTGGCGTACAGAAGGTTTCATTTCTGGGATTCATTTTGTCTCCGTCTGTTATTGAAATGAACCCGGTCAAAGTTCAGGCCATTTGTGATTGGGTTCAACCTACTACATTGCAGGCTCTTCAGAGATTTTTGGGTTTTGCTAATTTTTATCGTAAATTTATTGGTAATTTCTCCGGTATTGTGAAACCACTGACTGATTTGACCAAAAAGGGTTCTGATGTGGTGAATTGGCCTCCTGAGGCAGTTTCTGCGTTTGAGGAACTTAAGCACAGATTCACTTCTGCTCCTGTTCTGCGGCAGCCTGATGTTTCTCTACCATTTCAGGTGGAGGTTGATGCTTCTGAGATTGGGGCAGGTGCCGTTTTGTCCCAAAGGGATCCAGAGACCTCTAAGAGTAACCCTTGTGCCTTCTTCTCTCGAAAATTTTCCCCAGCTGAACGTAACTATGACGTGGGAAATCGGGAGTTATTGGCTATGAAGTGGGCCTTTGAAGAGTGGAGACATTGGCTGGAAGGAGCCAAACATCAGGTGGTGGTCTTCACGGACCATAAGAACCTGGTTTATCTCGAATCAGCCAAGCGACTTAATCCTAGACAGGCTTTGTTTTTCACACGTTTTAATTTTGTGGTTTCTTTTCTTCCTGGCACTAAGAATGTTAAGGCGGATGCCCTCTCGAGGAGTTTCTTTGCGGATTCTCCTGAGGTAACTGAGCCTGCTGTTATTCTAAAAGAGGGTATTGTTCTTTCCGCTATCTCGCCCAATTTGAGACTGGCTCTGGAGGGGTGTCAGGAGGATAAACCTGAACGCTGCCCTGTGTTGCACAGCTTCTGAATCCACACCTTTGCAGTAGAAAACTTCACAGAGCAGGCTGCATGGGATAACAAGCTTTTACTTCTAACAACATGAGGTAAAAGGAAAAATGCACAGTAATTTCAGCATTGCATCAGGAAACAGGAACAAAACTAAAGTGAAACTACAAGTGAGACTATTTCTTATACAATACATTAAACAGAAGGAAACGTTACACAACATCGCCATCTACTGTCAGGTCAGCATAAAGTCCTCCTTTTACTTATAATAAGTCCTAATCTGTTGCATATGCCAACACCCTGTTGGGAAATTGTTTGTCCCAGACCAGTGGAGGAAGAATGTTGTGTCTGAGATTCATTGCTCCGCATTGGCTGGTCATCCCGGTATTTTTGGTACCAGAGATTTGGTGAGTCAGTCCTTTTGGTGGCCTACTTTGTCTCGTGACGTCAGGGACTTTGTGCAGTCCTGTGGGACTTGCTCTCGTTCCAAACCTTGCTCTCGCTCTAGTGGTTTGTTAATGCTATTACCTGTGCCCAAGAGGCCATGGACCCATATCTCTATGGATTTTATTTCCGACCTCCCTGGCTTTCAGAGAATGACCGTTATCTGGGTGATCTGTAATAGATTTTCCAAGATGATACATCTTGTGCCACTACTTAAGTTGCCTTCCTCCTCCGAATTGGTGCCTTTATTCTTTCAGCAGGTAGTTCAGTTGCACGGCATTCCAGAGAACATTGTGTCTGACAGAGGAGTCCAATTTATTTCCATATTTTGGAGGACATTTTGTTCTAAACTTGGAGTTCAGTTATCTTTCTCCTCTGCATTTCACCCTTAGACCAATGGACAAACTGAGAAAACAAACCAGACCTTGGAGACTTTTTTGAGATGTTTTTGTCTGCTGATCAGGATGACTGGGTCTCTTTTTTGCCTTTGGCTGAGTTTGCTCTTAATAATAGGGCTAGCTCTGCCACCTTGATGTCTCCTTTTTTCTGCAATTCTGGGTTTCATCCTCGATTTTCTTCAGGACAGGTGGAGGCTTCTGTCTGTCCGGGTGTTAACTCTATTGTGGAGCGAATGCAGCAGATTTGGGACCAAGTTGTGGAGAGGTTGTCTCTCTCTCAAGAGAAGGCCCAGTGGTTTGCCAACCGGTATAGGACTGATGGTCCTCATTTTAAAGTGGGGGACTTAGTTTGGTTGAAATATCCCTATGAAGGTTGCGTCTCCAAAATGTAAGCCAAGGTTCATTGGACCTTATAAGATCATGGAAATTCTTAATCCGGTTTCCTTCCATTTGCTTCTTCCAGGGACATTTAAGATCCATAAGGTATTCCACAAATCCTTATTGAAGAGGTTTGTCGAGCCAGTGGTTCCTATGGCTGCGCCTCCCGATCCTGTTTTGGTTGCGGGCAATTTGGAGTATGTGGTTGAGAAAATATTGCATTCTCGTTTTGCTAGGCGGAAACTCCAGTAATTGGTTAAGTGGAGAGGTTATGGTCAGGAGGACAATTCTTGGGTGTTTGCTTCGGACATCCATGCTAGGAGACTTATCCGTGCCTATCACCGAGCTCATCCTGATCGGCCTGGTTGCGCACGTGAGGGTTCGGTGACCCCTCCTCAAGGGGGGTACTGTTGTGAATGTGTTGGAGACGACTTCGGAGATGAGCCTGTTATGATTTGGTAGCTGAGGAGTGCAGGTAAAAAAGGCAATACACCAAAGCAGTTGGAATCTATGAGATTGCAGTACCCTGACTAACCACCACAACTAGAGGCAGCCGTGGAGCGTTCCTACGTTGGTCCTAGACGCCTCGTCACAGCCTGAGAAACTAACTATACCTAAAGATAGAAAGAGGAAAGCTATCTGCCCCGGAGCAGATCCCCAAAGAACATAGAAAGCCCCCAAACATGTAATGGCGGTTAGACAAGAAGAAATACTGACACAGACAGAAAATAGTATGAGCAAACGTTGGGGCCCAAACTATCTAAATAGAAAAGGATAGGAAGGGCACTTACTGCAATCCCAAAAAACCCTGAAAAGCACCAACTTTACTAATTTCAAAAACACCTGAGATCACACAACCTCTACCACCTAAATTAGTTCTCTGGTGTAACAAAATCAAAACAGCAGCCACTAAAAAAAACTGGAAAAAGCAAATGTACAAACATCAGTGGCTGAACAAAACTGAGAGGGCAAAAGCCCCCGGAGGGGACCCTGAAGGCCCCCACAGAAGTGCAGGACGAAATGCAAAAATCAAGTACAAAAGCAAAAAGAAGAAAATGTCTTATCTGTTAGCAGGAGATGCAGACACGAACACAGCAGGCTACAAAGGAAACAGGAATCAAGGATTGAGACCAGAACAATTGATCACCGGCAACCCTGATGGGAAGGTGACTCCCTTATATAAGACTAGTCAGTAACACCTGATTCCCAATCCTCACAATCTTCACTGGACAGTCCAGTACCGCTTGTAACCACCAGAGGGAGCCTCTGCTCAGAACTCATCTCAAGTCCATTCACAACATGAGCCTCCCTCCGGTGGTTGCTGAGGGTATTGAACCAGTTAAGGAATGGGTGTCAGGTGGGCTGACTGGCCTGATATAAGTGAGCTGAACTCCCATAATCCTCGCCGGTAATCAATTGTTGCTTCCAGGTCTTTGTTGGAATTTCAGCTTGTTTTCCTGCTGTCATTCAGATAAGGGACTTTCTGGTTTTTTTTTCTGTGGTTGGATTTTCCTTGCTTTTTGCAGTCTTGCCATGGTCTTCAGCCGTGTCCCCTTTGGGGGCTTGCAATGCCCTCTGTTCTCATTTTGTATTTGCACTTGTTCTCTGTTCAATTGATATTTTTTATTGCTGGGTAGCTGTGTGTCACACCAGAGATCTGATATAGGTGGTCGAGATCGTGTGGTCTCAGGTTTTTTGTAATCAGAAGTGCTGGTATTTTTATTAGGGTTTTTCAGGGTTGCAGACAGAATTTCTCTCCTGTACTTACTTTCTAGACAGATTTGGGCCCCAACATTTGCTCATTCTATTTTCTGTCTGTGTTCGTGTTTTCCTCTTGTCTAACCGCCATTACATGTTTGGGGGCTTCCTATTTCTTTGGGGGCTTTACTCCGGGGCAGTTGGCTTTCCTCTTTCTATCTTCAGGTGTAGCTAACTCTCTGGCTGTGCCGAGGCGTCTAGGATCACCGTAGGTATGCTCCACGGCTACTTTTAGTTGTGCGGTTAGTTTAGGGATCTGCAACCCATTAGGTTCCAGCCTCTCTGGTGTCTTGCTGCTTTGGCGGTATTTTGCTCCTGTCCTCCTCAGCTACCAAATCATAACAATTAGCCTAGGGAGGGAGCATTTTTTGTGCCCCCCCCGGTACTAACATCTGCCCCCAAGCCACTCCAGAAAAAGCACATCTATTTCTAGATGCGCCTTTTCTGGCTCCTAGCCCATCTATTCCCATTGCCCTGTAGCGGTGGCTAATGGGTTAAGGCCACCTTGCTTTTGGAAGGTGACATTAAGCCGGGTTAATAATGGAGAGTTGTCAATTAGACAACTATCAATTATTAATCCTATTGTATTAAATGGTTAAAAAAAACACAAACAATTTTTAATTAATATTTTAATGAAATAAATACAGTTTTTGACCATATTTTATTGTACTGGCAATCCTCCTGAATCCCTTGTTCTCCTGTAATAAAAATAAAATAATAAAACAACAATATTCTTACCTCTCCAGCGTTCAGTCAGGTCCCATGCTGCAATCCATCACAAGGGGTTAACAGGTTTAAAGCAGGGACCGCTGCTAATGCTGCCAGCTCTGCTGTAAATCCCCGAATGAATGAGCTCATCTCTTCGGCTGACAGGAGATGAGCTGATTAGTGTGGGAAGCTTAATTGATTGTTTCCCACGCTATTCAGTTCACTTCAGGTCAGCCAGGGACTCCGCACAGCATCAGTGACGTCAGAGGGAGTCCCCGGCTGGCCTGAAGTGAACTAAATAGCGTGGAAACAATCAATTAAGCTTCCCACACTGATCAGCTCATCTACTGTGAGCTGGGGAGATGAACTCATTCATTCGGGAGTTTACAGCCGGGCTGGCAGCATTAGCAGCGGTCCCTGCTGTAAACCTGTTAACCCTTTCAGATGGACTCCGGAGTGGGACCTGACTGAGTGCCGGAGAGGTAAGAATATGGTTGCTTTATTATTTTATTTTTATTACAGGAGAACAAGGGATTCAGAAGGATTACCAGTGCAATAAAATATGGTCAAAAACTGTGTATTTCATTAAAATAATTTTTATTTCATGTGTGTGTGTTTTTTTTAAACCTTTTAATACAATAGGATTAATAATGGAGAGTTGTCTAATTGACAACTCTCCATTATTAACCTGGCTTAATGTCACCTTCCAATAGCAAGATGGCCTTATCCGCTACAGGGCAATGGGAATAGACGGGCTAAGTGCCAGAAAATGCGCATCTAATAATAGATGTGCCTTTTCTGGGGTGGCTGGGGGCAGATGATAGTAGCTGGGGGGGCACACAAAAAATGCTCCCTCCCTAGGCTAATAATATCTGTTCTTCGTCACTGGTTTTCTCTATCTCAGGGGTTTCAAACTCAATTTACCCGGGGGCCGCTGGAGGTAGAATCTGGGTGAGGCTGGGCCTCATCAGGTTTTCCACAAGAAAAGCTCTTACAAAAACATTCCAATGATATCAAATGTCCCAATGGGGACAGTGTTGATGATGTATGTATACTGCTGTGGAGTTAATAGCGCAATATCAATGAATAAATATTATCCTTAATATTATGTTACAATACCAGGATCTGAGGATTTTCTGTTTCGTGGTCAAGAGCTCTCTGATGTGATGTTGCTGCCTGTCTCGCTGTCTTCCTCTTTTGACACTGCAGTGTGGTGGACAAGTAAACATTAACTGGTTAACAGCAAGAAGTCATTCCCCCCAGCGCTCATTCTCCCCCAGCGCTCATCCTCCCCAGCGCTCTTCCTCCCCAGCGCTCATCCTCCCCAGCGCTCATTCTCCCCCAGCGCTCATCCTCCCCCAGCGCTCATTCTCCCCCAGCGCTCATCCTCCCCCAGCGATCATCCTCCCCAGCGCTCATCCTCCCCAGCGCTCATCCTCCCCCAGCGATCATCCTCCCCAGCGCTCATCCTCCCCAGCGCTCATTCTCCCCAGCGCTCATTCTCCCCCAGAGCTCATTCTCCCCAGCGCTCATCCTCCCCCAGCGCTCATCCTCCCCAGCGTTCATCCTCCCCCAGCGCTCATTCCCCCCCCATTGCTTTTTCCCCATCACTCCCATCATTGCTTTTTCCCCATCACTCCCATCATTGCTTTTCCCTCATCACTCCCATCATTGCTTTTCCCCCATCACTCACATCATTGCTTTTGCCCATTGCTTTTCCCCATTACTCCCATCATTGCTTTTCCCATCACTGTTTTCCCCATTGCTTTTCCCCATTACTGCCATCATTGCTTTTCCCCATTGCTTTTCCCCATTACTGACATCATTGCTTTTCCCCATTGCTTTTCTCCATTACTCCCATCATTGCTTTTCCCCATTGCTTTTCCCCATTACTGACATCATTGCTTTTCCATATTACTGCCATCATTCCTTTTCCCCATTACTCCCATCATTGCTTTTCCCCATTACTGCCATCATTGCTTTTCCCCATTACTGCCATCATTGCTTTTCCCCATTACTCACATCATTGCTTTTCCCATCACTGTTTTCCCCATTGCTTTTCCCCATTACTGCCATCATTGCTTTTCCCCATTACTGCCATCATTGCTTTTCCCCATCGCTCTCCTACACACACACACACACACACACACATACACCACCTCTCACCTGTCCACACACACACACACACAAACACCACCTCTCACCTGTCCACACACACATACACACACACCACCTCTCACCTGTCCACACACACACACACAAACACCACCTCTCACCTGTCCACACACACACCACCTCTCACCTGTCCACACACACACACCACCTCTCACCTGTCCACACACACACACACACACACACCACCTCTCACCTGTCCACACACACACACCACCTCTCACCTGTCCGCAGCATCACCGCCAGTGCCTGCGCTTCCTCGCTCTGACAGAGCAGGCCGCTGAATGATGACATCATTCAACGGCGCTGCTCTCTGTGTCAGAGACAGGAAGCGCGGGCAGCAGCAGGAGATGAGGTGAGTATGCCCGGCGCCGCCATCTTTCTGTAGTACCGCTCATTAAGCTTATGAATATGGGCGGCACGCCTATGAGAGGAGTGGCGTCCATATTCATGACCTTAATGACCGGTACTATGAGTGACTGGGATTTCACATGCGGTGTTTCTCGCATGTGAGATCCCAGCCGAGGGCCGCAAAGTATATACTGAGGGCCCATGAGGTGGGGGCCGCAAACTCGTGTCCCGAGGGCCGCAGTTGACCCGCGGGCCGCGAGTTTGAGACCCCTGCTCTATCTGGTGAGAAATACCGCCAGGAGCCCACGCATTTTTTTTTCAACGAATTTACACATTAAATTATCACATACATTTATGAAATTTTGCACACATACACTCATATAATTGTTAATCAAAACCATATATCAAACTACATGAAATGAAATGGTTTACTGGATTAACCCCTCTCTGACATTAGACGTACTATCCCGTCCATAAAACCCGTGCCATTCTGCCCATGGAGGGGAGTGCAGCTAATCGCTGCCGGGTGTCAGCTGATTATCACAGCTGACAGCCGTGACTGTGTGTCAGGAGCGGTCACGGACCGCTCCCGGCACATTAACCCCTAGCACACCGCGATCAAACATGATCGCGGTGTACTGGGGGCACAGGGGAGGATCGCGCAGGGTGGGGGCTCCCTGCGCGCCCCCCTGAGACCCTCAGACCAGCGCGGTGTGATCGCGCTGTTCTGAGGGCTTCCCTCCCTCCCAGGACCCGGATCCAAGATGGCGCCGGGGTCCTGGAGGGAGGCGGCTACCTCAGTGCCTGCCGAGAGCAGGCACTGAGAAGCCTGCATCTATGCCTGTGCGATCGCTGGTGTGACAGAGTGCTGTGCACACTGTCACACCAGCGATCTGATAAAATACTGTGATGTCCCACCCTGGGACAAAGTAAAAAAGTTAAAAAAGTAAAAATAAACATGTGTAAAAAAAAAATCCAAAATAAATAATAAAAAAAAAAAATATTCCCCAATAAATTCATTTCTTCCTGTAAATAAAAAAAACAAAACAATAAAAGTACACATATTTGGTATCGCCGCGTCCGTAACGACCCCCCCTATAAAACTGTCCCACTAGTTAACCCCTTTAGTGAACCCCTTAAAAAAAAAAAAAAAAAACGAAGCAAAAAATCAATGCTTTATCATCATACCGCCGAACAAAAAGTGGAATAACGCGCGATCAAAAAGACCGATATAAATAAACATGGTACCGCTGAAAACGTCATCTTGTCCCGCAAAAAACGAGCCGCCATACAGCATCATCAGCGAAAAAATAAAAAAGTTATAGCTCGCAGAATAAAGCGATGAAAAAAATAATTATTTTTTATATAAAATTGTTTTTATTCTATAAAAAGCGCCAAAACATAAAAAAAATGATATAATTGAGGTATCGCCATAATCGTACTGACCCGAAGAATAAAACTGCTTTATCAATTTTACCACACGCGGAACAATAAAAACGCCTCCCCCAAAAGAAATTCATGAATTGCGATTTTTGTTCATTCTAACCTCCCAAAAATCGAAATAAAAAGCGATCAAAAAAGTCACCTGCTCAAAAATGGTACCAATAAAAACGTCACCTCGTACCGCAAAAAATAAGACCTCACATGACTCTGTGGGCCAAAATATGCAAAAATTATAGCTCTCAAAATGTGGCAATGCAAAAAACTATTTTTGCAATAAAAAGCGTCTTTTAGCGTGACAGCTGCCAATCATAAAAACCCGCTATAAATAGTAAATCAAACCCCCCTTTATCACCCCCTTAGTTAGGGAAAAATAATAAAATTAAAAAAATGTATTTATTTCCATTTTCCCATTAGGGTTAGGGTTAGGGTTGCGGCTAAAGTTAGGGTTAGGGTTGGCGCTAAAGTTAGGATTAGGGTTAGGGTTGGGATTAGGGTGTGTTTAGGGTTAGGTTTGTGGTTAGGGTTGGGACTAGGGTTAGGGGTGTGTTGGGGTTAGGGTTGGAGTTAGAATTGGGGGTTTCCGCTGTTTAGGCACATCAGGGGCTCTCCAAATGTGACATGGCGTCTGATCTCAATTCCAGCCAATTCTGCGTTGAAAAAGTCAAACGGTGCTCCTTCACTTCTGAGCTCTGCCATGCGTCCAAACAGTAGTTTATCCCCCACATATGGGGTATCAGCGTACTCTGGACCCCAAGAGTTATTGTGCAATTTGTCCTATTTCTTCTGTTACCCTTGGGAAAATAAAAAACTGGGGGCGAAAATATAATTTTTGTACAAAAAAAATTATTTTTTTGTTTTTACCGGCTGTACATTATAAACTTCTGTGAAGCACTTGGGGCTTCATAGCGCTCACCACACATCTAGATAAGTTCCTTGTGGGGTCTAGTTTCCAAAATGGGGTCACTTGTGGGGGGTTTCCACTGTTTAGGCACATCAGGGGCTATCCAAACGCGACATGGCATCTAATCTCAATTCCAGCCAATTTTGGTTTGTAAAAGTCAAATGCCGCTCCTTCCCTTCCGAGCTCTGCCGTCCACCCAAACAGTGGTCCCCCCTCACATATGGGGTATCAGCGTACTTAGGGCAAATTGGACAACAACTTTAGCTGTCCAATTTCTCCTGTTACCCTTGGGAAAATAAAAAATTGATGACTAAATTTGTGGGAAAAAAATAGGATTTTTTATTTTCATGCCCAGGCATTATAAACTTGTGTGAAGCACTTGGGGTTCAAAATGCTCACCACAGATATAGAGAAGTTCCTTAGGGGTCTAGTTTCCAAAATGGGGTCACTTGTGGGGGTTTCCACTGTTTAGGCACTTTTAGGGGCTCTGCAAACTGAACATGACACCCATCAAAGTCTGCATTTCAAAACGTCATTACTTCCTTTACGAGCCCTGCCGTGCGCCCAAACAGTTTTTCCCCGCCACATATGGGTTATCAGCGTACTCAGGACAAATTGGACAACAACTTTTGGGGTCCAATTTCCTTGGGAAAAATCAAAAATTGGGAGCTAAATTTTTTTTTTTTTTTTACACCCAGGCATTATAAACTTTAGTGAAACACTTGGGGTTTCAAAGTGCTCACAACAGATCTAGATAAGTTCCTTAGGGGGTCTAGTTTCCAAAATGATGTCACTTGTCGGGGGTTTCCACTGTTTAGGCGCATCAGGGGCTCTCCAAACGCTACAGGCATCCAATCTCATTTACAGCCAATTTTGGTTTGAAGAAGTCAAACGGCGCTCTTTCCCTTTCGAGCCCTACCATGCGCCCAGACAGTGGTTCCCCCCCACATATGGGGTATCAGCGTACTCAAGAAAATTGCACAACAACTTTATCTGTCCATTTTCTCCTTTTTACTCTTGTTAAAATAAAAAAATTGTTTGTAAAAGAACATTTTTGTGACTAAAAAGTTAAATGTTAATTTTTTCCTTCCATGTTGCTGTGAAGCACCTGAAGGGTTAATTAACTTCTTGAGGGGGAAGTTTTTAGAATGGTGTCACTTTTGGGGTATTTTCTGCCATATTAGACCCCTCAAAGTGACTTCAAATGTGAGGTGGTCCTAAAAAAAATTGGTTTTGTACATTTTGTTGTAAAAATGAGAAAACGCTGGTCAACTTTTAACCCTTATAACTTCCTAATAAAAAAAAATTTTTGGGTTTAAAATTGTGCGATGTAAGAACAAGTGGGAAAAAAATTTAGCAACTATTTTTTGTGAAATTTCCTGTTTTAAGGGAATAAAAATTCAAATTTTGAAAATTGAAAAATTTTTTTCGCCATATTTTCCATTTTTTTAAAAAACAAGTAATACCCAAAAAAATTTTTACCCTATGAATAAAAATTTTACGAGAAAAAATCTAAAATCGGAAGACCTTAAGCTTTCCGTGTTATAGCCTAAAAGGAAGTGGAAAAAGTAAAAATTGGCCCCTTTTAAGTGAAAACCACCCTCGGGGTTTAAGGGGTTTAAGGTTACCAAAGTAACGAGTCCAACAAACCATCATTTCACTCTGTTCAGAACAGTAAAAGCTTCGCCCCAAATTGAAGGGACAGCACTGCAGCGGGGTTTTGCACAGAAAACAGTGCGCCATGCTGCAGCCTTTGGTTTCCCCGGGCATGGGGCAAGGGGGGGGGACCGGGGTGGACCCTTAAAAAATCACGTTTTAAGGGGGTCTTTTGTCAAAACCAATGCCCCTTTGGGGTTTGGGGCCCCCAATGTTGCACTAGTTTCCCCTCTTTTGAATGTCAACCCCCTTAGCAACTCCCGAAGTTTTAAAACCCTTTTTGTTTCCCAAGGAAACCCGATCCTGGTTTTTTAAACGGCCCCCACCGGTCATCAGTTTTGGGATCCCCTGGGAAACCTAGAAGGGAGATGAATCTGTCCATAATGCCCTCTTAAACCATCGGCGCGGAGGAAGTTTCAGGTTGCAACCCTTTTGGACCAAGAAGGAGGTCGAACATTGGGACCAGGGGGTTTTTAGCACCCCAAAAGGCCATATGCACCCTTCCCCTTTTTAAACAGACTCCTAACAAGCAAGACCGTTTAACTTGAATTTTCTTTTGTGCCGAAAGAAAGTATTATGGGCCTTCTGTCTTCCCCATTAATAAAGCACCAAACTTCCCCCTTTTCCACGGAAAATTTGTTATAAATTTTGTTAAAATGAATTCGGGAAAAGTCCCCGGGGGGGTTACAAACATACTCCTTAAATGAAGATTGGAAATCAGGAGTTACAGAGGGGTCTTAAAAAGGAGTTCCCTCCCATCTTTTTTCCGTGAAAATTGTTCTTGTCTCAACGTTTTTCCGGTTCAGGAACTTGCTGACTTCCCTTTTCCCCCCTTTTTCCCCTCAGAAAAATATTTTCTGTTTTTTTTTTGTTTTTCTTTTGCATTTTCCCCCCTGCATTCTGGAGTCAGCCAGGTCCCCTCCGGGGTTGTCCCTCTTTTTTATCTGAGCCCTTTATTTTTCATTTGCCTTTTCCATTTTCTCAGTGGCTGGGGCTTGTTTTTTTTACACCAAAAAAACTAATTCGGTGGTAGAGGTCTTGGTTTCCGGGTTTTTTTTGCAATTAGAAATTTGGGGATTTTTTGGGGTTTTTTGGATTGCAAAAAGTGTCCTTCCTATCCTTTTTCTTCTAGGAAAATTGGGCCCCCCCAACTTTTGCCTTACATTTTCTGCTGTGTCTTATTTCCCTCCCCTAACCCATTACTTTTTGGGGTTTCCTATGTTCTTTGGGGATCTGCCCGGGGCAGATAGCTTTCCTTTTTTATTTTTGGTTAGTTAAAACCCCTTTAGGCTGTACAGGGGTCTAACCAACGGGAACCTCCACGGCGCCTTAGTTGGGGGTTAACGGGGAAAAAGGGAATCCAGTAAATTCCAACCTCTCTGGGGTTTTGCTTTTTTTTTCCGTCCCTCACTACCAAATCAAACAGTATCACCGGCCCAAACTGAAAATTATTTCTCGGGTGCGAGGAGGAAATTTTTTTTTTTTTTCCGGGTTTTTCCCCTTTTTCCTTTTTTCCCGGTTTTGGAAAATTTTATCTTCAGGTTGCCGTTGTGGAAACCAGGATCCCACCAATTTTTTTTGGGGGATGAGCTAAATTTGAATTTTTAAAAAAAACTGTAAGTTGTTTTTGCCTTTAAAAAAGCCCAGGGAAGCACCGCAGGTTAAATTTATTCTCTCCGCGCTGCGACCCAGGATTGGGCTTTTTTCCCCGACACCGGGGACCCTGTTTTAGTAATTTTGATCTTTTTTTGGCTCTGGGGGGTTTTTACGATAATCTAATGCCTGATCAAGCGAAAAAACCTTTTGGGTTTTAAACAGGGGTTGAGGGCGCGATTGTACTGCCGAAATTCCAAAAAGGCAGCCCCAAAAAATGGGGAAGACACTTTTGGAGCCCTTTTTCGGAAGGGGCGTCAAAAAAAGTAAAAATTTTAGGGGTTTCCCGCTCCCTTGGCCAAGATTCTATACATTTGCGATTAAAAAAACAGATTTGCGTGAGCGGGGGAAAGTGTGCGTGGGAAAGGTGTTGCTTTAACCCCTTTTGACCCCGCAGTGTGAAGTGGCTTCTGGGGCACACTTTATGATTTTTTAAAAGCAAGGGTTATGTTTCATTGGTGATCCTCTAAAAAATTTCATCTGCCCAAGGGGGGGAAAACGTTTGCAAAGCTAGGGGTTTTTTGGGATTTTCAGAAAATTTTTGACCGTTACCCTGATTTTCCCCGCCCCCCATTTTTTTGCTCAGGCTTTTTTTTGATTTGGGGGCAGCAAAAACCTGATGGTTTTGATTTTGCTAAAAAAATTTTGGGTTTCCCTTTACCCCTACGGGAAATCTATTCCCCCTATGGGGGTTTATTCTACCCCTTTGGGAGAATAAAACCCCGTTCTCTACTAGGGGATAAGAGGGTTGAACCATCATCGGAATTGCAAATTTTTGGTCTGTTAATCTGATGACATTTTTGTCTGGGTTTTTCCTTTACAGTCTCATTTTAACCCGTTTTGGATTGGAAATCGTGTCGTAACCATTGGGCTGCCAAGTTTAAAACCAAACTCCTTTTTTTTTTGCCCCCTTTCCCCGGGTCAAGAGTTACTTTACTTTTTTTTATTTTTTTTGATGTTTCGCGAAATAAATCGCATCCTGCCCCCCCCCAAAAAGGGGGTAGACGCGCTTTTAATTGTCCTTTTTGTAAATTCCCAAAGGTTTGCCTTTTTTTTTTTTGTCTGTACCTGAATAAAGCTACGGCTTATATCAAAAGGGTATTGGGAAGGGGCATATCAACCCCCCCTTCACCTTTGGGGGCCCGGTTTTTTTCTTTTTGGGGCCAAAAAGGTGGTTATTAAGGCCGGGGGGTTTATTTTGTCTCTTAACAATATCACGTAAATATCAATATCCGTTACCCTTGATTTTTGACCTGTTTTCCAGGGGAAAAGGTACTTTGGTTTACCAAGCTTCCTCAGGGGGGGAAAAAACCCTTTTTTCCATTAAGCAAAGGGGGGGAAGCAAAACGGCTTTAAAAACCCCCAGGGGGATTTTGATTTCCATGATGCCCTTTGGGCCCCTAATTTTTTCCCCTTTCCTCTTCCCGTCCTTCAGAATGACATTTTCGGGGTTTTGTGGTACATTTCCCCGATTGTTTATTTGGATAATCTTTTTTTTTTTTCCCAAGCTGGGACTCTCAGGAAAAAAGTTCAAATGTTT
>JARQOD010005077.1:0-50272 GCA_033576555.1 Oophaga sylvatica
TTAATTAAGAACAAAAGTGAAGTTTTTGATAAACTTGTAGACTATGTAACAAGATCAAGTAACAAATTTCAAAGGAAGCCAATTGTCATCAGAAGTGATAATGGAGGTGAATTTACAGGTCACAGAATAGAAGACTACTTAAGACAAAATGGAATAGAACATCAGAAAACTGTTCCATACACACCTGAACAAAATGGAGTAGCAGAAAGGAAAAACAGAACTCTAACAGAAATGATGAGATGTATGCTGACAGATTCTAAACTACCAGAGAAATATTGGGGTGAGGCAGCAATGACAGCTACATATCTACAGAACCGACTTTTTTCCAGAAAACTGAAGAAAACTCCATATGAAAGGTATGAAACCAAGTGTCAATCATTTAAAAGTTTTTGGATGTAAAGTTTTTATATTCATTCCAACAGAAAAACGTTCCAAACTTCAAAACAGATCCATGGAAGGAATATTCGTTGGACATAGTGAAAACTGCAAAGGATATAGAATCCTAGATCCCAAAACAGACAGAGTTACAGTGAGTAACAGTGTGACATTCATTGAAGATTTTAAATGAAGACATTATGATTTCAGTTGAAACAAAAAATGAGAAAAACAATAGTGACATAACTGAAGAAATATCTGATGAGAAAGTAGAAATGAATGAAGAACAAAATACTGAAAGTGAAGAATCACAACTACAAACAGACACAGAACCAAGACGTTCAATAAGAGAGAACAAAGGAAAACCACCAAAACGTCTCTCATACAAGACAAGTATAAGAAAAATCTATGAACCTACCTCTTGGAAAGACATATCTAAACTTCCTGAAGAAGAAGCTAATAAATGGATAGAAGCAAAAGAAACAGAAATTAAATCTATGCATGATTCAAATACATGGACACTAACAGATTTGCCAGAAGGAAGAAAAGCCATAGGATGTAAATGGATTTTTAAAGTAAAACACCAAACAGATGGTACACCTGGAAGATATCGAGCAAGACTCGTAGCTAAAGGGTATTCTCAAAAATATGGAGAAGACTATGATGAAACATTTGCTCCAGTTGTCAAACACACTACAATAAGAACTTTACTTACAGTTGCAGCAGTGGAACAGATGGAACAAAGACATCTGGATGTAAAGACAGCTTTTTTGAATGGAGATCTAACAGAAGACATTTACATGGAACAACCTCCAGGATTCAAAGATGAAAGAAATCCAAACAAAGTTTGCAAACTACAGAAAAGTATATATGGTTTAAAACAAGCAGCTAAAACGTGGAATGACAAAATCACGGAAGTACTAACAAATGAAAAATTTCAAAGAAGCAAAGCTGATCCATGCTTGTACACAAAAAGGCTGAGTAATAGATGGATTTATGTATTCATATATGTAGACGACATTTTGATTTGTTTTAAACAAGAAAGGGATAAAGAAAACATTCTAAAAATCCTGAAACAAAATTTTGAAATCGAAGACTTGGGAAATGTAAAACAGTACCTAGGAATACAGATAGAAAGAGAAGAAGACGGAAGTTTCCTACTGAATCAAAATCACATGATTCAAGACTTAACAGAAAAATTTGGACTAAAGGATGCAAAAACAGTAAAGTCTCCAATGGAAACTAAGTATCTCAAAGAGATGAACAGTGAAGAAAATATGCTACCAAACAATGAAGAATACAGAACAGCAATAGGAAAACTACTGTATCTAGCGACCATTACAAGACCAGACATCGCAGCAGCAGTAGGAATCCTGAGTAGAAAGGTATAAAAACCAAATAAAGCTGATTGGAATGCCGTGAAGAGAGTAATACGTTATTTGAAAGGAACTAGCAATGTTAAGCTGAAATTACCCACAGGTGATAATTGCATTTTAACAGGATATGTTGATGCAGATTGGGATGGAGATCCAACTGACAGAAGATCTACCAGTGGACATATTTTTTTTCTCTCAGGTGGACCAATAAGTTGGACAAGTAAGAAACAGTCAATTGTGACACTATCTTCAACAGAAGCAGAATATGTTGCAGCGGCACATGCGAGTCAAGAAGTACTGTGGTTAAGACAATTGTTAACAGAACTAGGACAACCACAGTTGGAACCAACAAAAATAAGAGGACAATCAAGGATGTCTTGTTCTTGCTCAGATGGAAAGAGTCAATCCAAGAACCAAGCATATTGATGTGAAATATCATTTCTTGAGAGATCATCAGGACCAAGGAGTATTGAAATTGGAGTATTGTCCTACTGAAGAAATGACAGCGGACATTTTCACGAAGGCGTTGAATGCTGATAAATCAGAGACTAATAAAAAAGTTGGGTTTGGTTGAATAAGTCCTTACTGTTGAGAAAGGGTGTTGTCATATGCAACAGATTAGGACTTCTATATTATAAGTAAAAGGAGGACTTTATGCTGACCTGACAGTAGATGGCGATGTTGTGTAACGTTTCCTTCTTTAATGTATTGTATAAGAATTAGTCTCTCTTCTTGTTTAGTTTCACTTTCGTTTTGTTCCTGTTAGCTGATGCAATGCTGTAATGTCTGTGCATTATTCCTTTACTCATGTTCAGAGAAGTAAACGCTTGTTATCCCATGCAACTTGCTCTGTGAAGTTTCCTCTGCAAAGGTGTGGATTCAGAAGCTGTGCAACAAGTTACACCAGAGATCTGATTTAGGTGGTAGAGATCGTGTGATCTCAGGTTTTTTTGTTAATCAGAAGTGTTGGTATTTTTGTCAGGGTTTTTTTTGGGCTGCAGTCAGAATTCTTTCCTATATTTTTCTATCTAGACAGATTGGGCCCCAGCGTTTGCTCATTCTATTTTCTGTCTGTGTCCGTGTTTTCTTCTTGTCTAACCGCCATTACATGTTTGGGGGCTTCCTATTTCTTTGGGGATTCTGCTCCGGGGCAGATAGCTTTCATCTTTCTGCCTTTAGGTGTAGTTATCTCTCCGGCTGTGACGAGGCATCTAGGATCACCGTAGGTACGTTCCACAGCTACTTCTAGTGTGGCGGTTGGTTTAGTGTACTGAAATCCAATAGTTTCCAGCCTCTCTGGTGTATTACTACTTTGGCTATTTTTTGCTATTTCTCCTCAGCTACCGAAACATAACAGTAAAGCTTTCTTAATAAAAATAATTTGTGATTTAAGCTGGGTCTTTCAAATAGCTTTCTTAATGCTTCCCACATTCCTTTCGCTGTTTCTTCATTTCTTATATGTATTAAATGAGCATCATCCACTAATAAGCTAATGGTGGCTCTCGCTTGTCTATTCTTTTTATCCCATGTCTGATTATCTTGATCAGGTCTATCTGTAGTGATTACTTCCCATAAATCATCTTTAGACAATAACATCTCTACTTTGAACTTCCATAGCTGATAGTTCTCATCATTCAGTTTAGCTACTGCGAGTTTTAGCTCTGTGCTACTTGTCATTTTTAACTTATCTTACTTGTTTGGAGAGACTTGCACTGAAGAATTCTCCTGCATTCACCAGGCTCTTGCTGAGAGTTCCAGTGTCCTGTGTTGTGAATGGACTTGAAATGAGTTCTGAGCAGAGGCTCCCTCTGGTGGTTACAAGCGGTACTGGACTGTCCAGTGAAGATTGTGAGGAGTGGGAATCAGGTGTTACTGACTGGTCTTATATAAGGGAGTCGCCTTCCCATCAGGGTTGCCGGTGATCATTTGTTCTGGTCTCACTCCATGATTCCTGTTTCCCTTGTAGCCTGCTGTGTCGTGTCTGCATCTCCTGCTAACAGATAAGACATTTTCTTCTTTTTGTTTTTGTGCTTTATTTTTGCATTTTGTCCTGCACTTCCGTGGGGGCCTTCTGGGTCCCCTCCGGGGGCTTTTGCACTCTCAGTTTAGTTCAGCCACTGATGTTTGTACTTTTGCTTTTTCCAGTTTCTTCAGTGGCTGCTGTTTTGGTTTTGTTGCACCAGAGAACTAATTTAGGTGGTGGAGGTCGTGTGATCTCAGGTGTTTTTGAAATTAGTAGAGTTGGTGCTTTGCAGGGTTTTTTGGGATTGCAGTAAGTGCCCTTCCTATCCTTTTCTATTTAGGTAGTTTGGGCCCCAACGTTTGCTCATACTATTTTCTGTCTGTGTCAGTATTTCTTCTTGTCTAACAGCCATTACATGTTTGGGGGCTTTCTATGTTCTTTGGGGATCTGCTCCGGGGCAGATAGCTTTCCTATTTCTATCTTTAGGTGTAGTTAGTTTCTCAGGCTGTGACGAGGCGTCTAGGACCAACGTAGGAACGCTCCACGGCTGCCTCTAGTTGTGGTGGTTAGTCAGGGTACTGCAATCTCATAGATTCCAACTGCTCTGGTGTATTGCATTTTTTACCTGCACTCCTCAGTTACCGAAACATAACAGTATCACCGGCCCAAAATTTAAAGTTGTAAGGTACTCACAGAAGGGAAAAATATTGTGAAAGAAAAAACGGTTGTCAGAGTTGTCAGAGATATTTTTCTGTTTGTTGCATTTTTTTTTTTCCCTCTGTATCTCTGGGTGCTGGGGAGGATTTTTTCTCTCAATGGAGTTTGCACAGTTGTCTGGCCGTGTGGATCAGCTTGCCACTGAGGTTCAGAGTATTGCTGCATATCTTGCTAGGTTGCCTGTTGTGGAACCTAGGATTCCCATGCCAGATTTGTTTTTGGGGATCGAGCTAAGTTTCAGAATTTCAAAAATAATTGTAAATTGTTTTTTGCCTTAAAATTTAAGTCCTCAGGGAACGCAGCGCAGCAGGTTCAAATTGTCATCTCTCTCCTGCGCGGCGATCCTCAGGATTGGGCTTTTTCCCTGACACCTGGGGATCCTGTTTTGAGTGATGTTGATGCATTTTTTCAGGCTTTGGGGTTATTGTACAATGAGCCTAATGTCACTGATCAAGCTGAAAAAGCCTTGTTGGCATTAAATCAGGGGCTTGATGACGCTGAGTTATACTGTCAGAGATTCCGTAGGTGGGCAGTCCTGACCAAGTGGAATGACGACGCTTTGGGGGCCCTTTTTCAGAAGGGTCTGTCAGATAATGTAAAGGATGTTATGGTGGGATTCCCTGTCCCCTCTGGTCTCAATGATTCTATGTCATTAGCGATTCAAATTGACAGACGTTTGCGTGAGCGGAGAAGTATGCGTGGAATAGTGTTGCCTTGTGAACCTGCTTCTGAATCCATGCAGTGTGATAGAGTGATGTCTGGGGCACAGCGTCATGAGTTTCGAAAGCGCAATGGGTTATGTTTCTACTGTGGTAATGCCTCTCATGCTATTTCAGTCTGCCCTAAGCGGGGAAGACGTTTTGCACGCTCAGTTGTCTTGGGTAGTGTTCAGACTAAGTTTTTATTAACTGTCACTCTGATATGCTCTCTGTCCTCATTTTCTGCTCAGGCTTTCGTTGATTCTGGAGCAGCTATTAACCTGATGGATTATGATTTTGCTAAACGTTGTGGGTTTCCCTTGATACCCCTACAGAAGTCTATTCCCCTACTGGGGATCGATTCTACCCCTTTGGCTGAGAATAAACCTCAGTTCTCTACTCAGGTGATAATGAGGGTGGAACCTGATCATCAGGAGTGCTGCAAATTTTTGGTTCTGTATAATCTGCATGATATTATCGTACTGGGTTTCCCTTGGTTACAGTCTCATAATCCTGTTTTGGATTGGAAACTGTGTCTGTAACCAGTTGGGGCTGCCAATGTGTTAATACCAACACTCCTGTTTTTTCTGCCTCCCCCCAGGCTCAGGATGTTCCTGACTTTTTGATTCATTTTTCTGATGTGTTTAGCGAAAGTAAATCTGCATCCTTGCCTCCCCATAGGAGCTATGACTGCGCTATTGAATTAGTGCCTGGTAGTAAATTCCCTAAAGGTCGCCTTTTTAACTTGTCTGTACCTGAACATGACGCTATGCGGCCTTATATCAAGGAGTCATTGGAGAAGGGTCATATCAGACCATCCTCTTCACCCTTAGGTGCCGGTTTTTTCTTTGTGGCCAAAAAGGATGGTTCATTAAGGCCGTGTATTGATTATCGTCTTTTGAACAATATTACTGTGAAATATCAATATCCATTACCCTTGATTTCTGACCTGTTTTCCAGGGTGAAAAATGCTACTTGGTTTACCAAGCTTGACCTCAGGGGGGCATATAACCTTATTCGCTTAAGCACGGGGATGAATGGAAGACGGCATTTAATACCCCTGAGGGGCATTTTGAGTACCTTGTGATGCCCTTTGGGCTCACTAATGCTCCTTCTGTCTTCCAGTCCTTCATGAATGACATTTTCAGGGATTTTGTGGATAAATTTCTGATTGTTTACTTGGATGATATCTTGATTTTTTCCAATGACTGGGACTCTCATGTGAAACATGTTCGAACTGTATTCCAGATTTTGAGAGAGAATGCTCTGTATGTCAAGGGATCAAAATGTCTTTTTGGCGTACAGAGGATCTCATTTTTGGGATTCATTTTGTCCCCATCTGTTATTGAAATGGACCCGGTCAAGGTTCAGGCCATCTGTGATTGGGTCCAACCTACTTCATTAAAGGCTCTTCAAAGATTTTGGGGTTTTGCCAATTTTTATCGTAAATTTATTGGTAATTTCTCGGTTATTGTTAAACCTTTAACTGATTTGACCAAAAAGGGTTCTGATGTGTGAATTGGCCTCCTGAGGCAGTCCCTGCATTTCAGGAACTTAAGCAGAGATTCACTTCTGCTCCTGTTCTACGGCAGCCTGATGTTTCTCTACCATTTCAGGTGGAGGTTGATGCCTCTGAAATTGGGGCAGGTGCCGTTTTGTCCCAAAGAGATCCAGAGACCTCTAAAAGTAACCCTTGTGCCTTTTTCTCTCAAAAATTTTCTCCTACTGAACGTAATTATGACGTGGGTAATCGGGAGTTATTGGCCATGAAGTGGGCTTTTGAAGAGTGGAGACATTGGCTGGAGGGAGCCAAACATCAGGTGGTGGTCCTTACGGACCATAAGAATCTGGTTTATCTGGAATCTGCCAAGCGACTTAATCCTAGACAGGCCAGGTGGGCCTTGTTTTTCACACGTTTTAATTTTGTGGTTTCATTTCTTCCTGGCACTAAGAATGTTAAGGCGGATGCCCTCTCGAGGAGTTTCCTGGCGGACTCTCCTGAGTTATCTGATCCTTCTGTTATTTTGAAAGAGGGTATAGTTCTTTCCGCCATCTCGCCCAATTTGAGACTGGCTCTGGAGGGGTGTCAGGAGGATAAGCCCGAGCGCTGCCCTGTTGGGAAATTGTTTGTCCCGGACCAGTGGAAAAAGAGTGTGATGTCTGAGATTCATTGTTCCGCGCTGGCCGGTCATCCCGGAATTTTTGGTACCAGAGACTTGGTTAGTCGGTCCTTCTGGTGGCCTACCTTGTCTCGTGATGTCAGGGAATTTGTGCAGTCCTGCGGGACTTGCTCTCGCTCCAAGCCTTGCTCTCGCTCTAGTGGTTTGTTGATGCCATTGCCTGTGCCCAAGAGACCATGGACCCATATCTCTATGGATTTCATTTCCGACCTCCCTGTTTCTCAGAGAATGACCGTCATCTGGGTGATTTGTGATAGGTTTTCCAAGATGATACATCTTGTGCCATTACCTAAGTTGCCTTCCTCCTCTGAATTGGTGCCTTTGTTCCTTCAGCACGTGGTTCGTTTACACGGCATTCCTGAGAACATTGTGTCTGACAGAGGAGTCCAGTTTGTTTCAAGATTTTGGAGGACCTTTTGTTCTAAACTTGGTGTTCAATTGTCTTTCTCCTCGGCGTTTCATCCTCAGACCAATGGTCAAACTGAGAGAACAAACCAGACATTGGAGACTTATCTAAGATGCTTTGTGTCTGCTGATCAGGATGACTGGGTCTCTTTTTTGCCTTTGGCTGAGTTTGCTCTTAATAATAGGGCTAGCTCTGCCACTTTGATGTCTCCATTTTTCTGTAATTCTGGGTTTCACCCTCGATTTTCTTCAGGACAGACGGAGGCTTCTGTCTGTCCAGGTGTTGACTCTGTTGTGGAGCGTATGCAACAGATTTGGGACCAGGTAGTGGAGAGGTTGTCCCTCTCTCAGGAGAGGGCCCAGCGGTTTGCTAACCGGCATAGGACTGATGGTCCTCGGTTTAAAGTGGGGGACTTGGTCTGGTTGTCCTCAAAAAATATTCCTATGAGAGTGGCATCTCCTAAATTTAAGCCTAGGTTCATTGGACCTTATAAGATCATGGAGATTCTTAATCCTGTTTCTTTTCGTTTGCTTCTTCCAGGGACATTTAAGATCCATAACGTGTTCCACAAGTCCTTGTTGAAGAGGTTTGTTGAGCCAGTGGTTCCTACTACTGTGCCTCCTGACCCTGTTTTGGTTGAGGGCAATCTGGAGTATGTGGTTGAGAAAATATTGAATTCTCGTTTTTCTAGACGGAAACTCCAGTATTTGGTTAAGTGGAGAGGTTATGGTCAGGAAGACAATTCTTGGGTGTTTGCTTCGGACATCCATGCTAGGAGACTCATTCGTGCGTATCATAGAACTCATCCTGACCGACCTGGTTGCTCAAGTGAGGGTTCGGTGAGGGGTACTGTTGTGAATGGACTTGAAATGAGTTCTGAGCAGAGGCTCCCTCTGGTGGTTACAAGCGGTACTGGACTGTCCAGTGAAGATTGTGAGGAGTGGGAATCAGGTGTTACTGACTGGTCTTATATAAGGGAGTCGCCTTCCCATCAGGGTTGCCGGTGATCATTTGTTCTGGTCTCACTCCATGATTCCTGTTTCCCTTGTAGCCTGCTGTGTCGTGTCTGCATCTCCTGCTAACAGATAAGACATTTTCTTCTTTTTGTTTTTGTGCTTTATTTTTGCATTTTGTCCTGCACTTCCGTGGGGGCCTTCTGGGTCCCCTCCGGGGGCTTTTGCCCTCTCAGTTTAGTTCAGCCACTGATGTTTGTACTTTTGCTTTTTCCAGTTTCTTCAGTGGCTGCTGTTTTGGTTTTGTTGCACCAGAGAACTAATTTAGGTGGTGGAGGTCGTGTGATCTCAGGTGTTTTTGAAATTAGTAGAGTTGGTGCTTTGCAGGGTTTTTTGGGATTGCAGTAAGTGCCCTTCCTATCCTTTTCTATTTAGGTAGTTTGGGCCCCAACGTTTGCTCATACTATTTTCTGTCTGTGTCAGTATTTCTTCTTGTCTAACAGCCATTACATGTTTGGGGGCTTTCTATGTTCTTTGGGGATCTGCTCCGGGGCAGATAGCTTTCCTCTTTCTATCTTTAGGTGTAGTTAGTTTCTCAGGCTGTGACGAGGCGTCTAGGACCAACGTAGGAACGCTCCACGGCTGCCTCTAGTTGTGGTGGTTAGTCAGGGTACTGCAATCTCATAGATTCCAACTGCTCTGGTGTATTGCATTTTTTACCTGCACTCCTCAGTTACCGAAACATAACAGTCCTGGGTATCTGGTGTTCTTGGTGCTTGGGATCTGTGGTGTCTGGATTCTCTGTATCTGGGTATGCTGTATCTGGGCCCATAACCTGTTGCACAGCTTCTGAATCCACACCTTTGCAATAGAAAACTTCACAGAGCAGGCTTCATGGGATAACAAGCTTTTACTTCTTACAACATGAGGTAAAAGAAAAATGCAGTCATTCCACTATTGCATCAGGAAACAGGAACAAAACGAAAGTGAAACTACAAGTGAGACTATTTCTTATACAATACATTAAACAGAAGGAAACGTTACACAACATCACCATCTATTGTCAGGTCAGCATAAAGCCCTCATTTTACTTATAATAAGTCCTAATCTGTTGCATATGCCAACATCCCCGTCTACCACTCTTAGTTTAGCTGGATATATCATTGCGTACGGCACACCCAGGGCTCTCAACCTCTTCTTAATGTCAACGAATTTGGCCCTCTGCTTTTGAACCTCCATAGAGAAGTCCGGGTAAATGGAAATCCTGGAGCCGTTGATTTTCAGGTCCGGATGATTCTTGGAAAAGCGAAGAATAGCATCCCTGTCCCGATAATGCAGAACCTTGACAAGCACTTGTCTTGGAGGACGGCCGGGGGAGGGGGAACGCGGGGACGCGGTGAGCTCTTTCCATGGCATATAAACGAGACAGATTGTTCTGGCCAATAGTGTTCAACAGCCACTGTTCAAAGAACTCGGTGGGTGCAGAGCCTTCGGTTTTTTCCGGCACCCCAATAATTCGCACATTGTTACGTCTTGACCTATTCTCTAGGTCATCAGTCTTTGCCTGCACAGCTGACATTGCAGTGGCCATAAGCTGATGCTGCTTGTCAGATTTTGCAATAGTATCTTCCACAGTGCTAATACGTTTCTCAGCTTCCCCCATCCTCTCCTTAGTGACATGCATGGAGTGCTGTAACTTAGATATGCTGGCCGGCAGGACCCCCAGCTGTGCTGCCACATCAGTAATAGTAGTGTGAGAGTGCAGTGCCAGTTTGAACAAGTCTTTTAATGTGGGCTCCTCTGGGATCACCATCCCCCATTTGCCGCTTACATTCCTCCAGCACACCTCTGCTCTCCCACTTCATGGTTCCTTGCTCTTCCTCCCGGCTGCCGCAATCACTCTCTCCCTCTCCACACCAGATTCCTCTGGCTCCTCCACATACCCCGCAGGCCCCCCCTGACCTCCATCTTCACGTGCCGGGCACTGCTGTCTTCCTCCAGCCTGGCGAACCTCTGCAGCTTAGACACCGCATCTGACCTCCTGGGAGTCCCCCATCCTCCTCCGGGCCCGCCATCAATGCATCCTCGCCGCCGGCGCCATCTTGTGCCTTCTTCTCCGACTCGCCTGCCGGCCTTCTGACTCCTTTCTTCCCTGCCATTTTGCTCGTGCACGTCCTGATTTACAGAGCCTATGGTCAGGGTCAGCACCCTCTCCAAGGAATGTGGATTTGACAGCTAAATAGTGGCTGCAATCTACCAAACTGTCATATATCCAGCGGGAGCTCCTGCTGCACGCGTCTGCTCACATCTCCCTCAGGCCACGCCCCCACTCCTGAACCTTAACTTTGTTCTGCTGTAGCCAATGACAGGTTGACTTGGCCTTGTATTTTGGATCGTTGTCATGTTGGAACGTCCAAGTATGTCCCATGCTCAGCTTCCGGGCTGATTATTGCAAATTTACCTCCAGTATTTGCTGATAATGTGCTGCATTCATCTTTCCTTCAACTTTGACCATGTCTCCTGTGCCTTTGTAGCTCACACATCCCCAAAACATCGGTGATTCACCTCCGTGCTTTACAGTAGGAATGGTGTTACTTTCATCATAGGTCTTGTTGACCTCTTTCCAAATGTAATGTTTATGGTTGTGGCCAAAAAGTTCAATTTTGGTCTCATCACTCCAAATTACCTTGTTCCAGATGTTTTCAGGCTTGTCACTGTGCTTTTTGCGTATTGTAGGCGAGATACTTTGTGGAATTTGCGCAGTAATGGCTTTCTTCTGGTGACTCAACCATGCAGCACATTTTTCTTCAAGTGCCTCCTTGTTGTGCATCTTGAAACAGCCACACTGCTAGTTTTCAGAGAGTCCAGTATTTCAGCTGATGGTATTTGTGGGGCTTTTTTTGCATCCCGAGCAATTTTCCTGGCAGTTGTGGATGAAATTGTTGTTGGTCTACCTGACCATGGTTTTGTTTTTACAGAGCCCCTGATTTTCCATTTGTTATTCACAGCTTGAATGCTGCTGACTGGCATTATCAATTCCTTAGATATCTTTTTGTATCCCTTTCCTGTTTTATACAGTTCAATTACCTTTTCCCGCATATCTGTTGACAATTCTTTTGCTTTCCCCATGACTCACAATCCAGAAATGTCTGTGGCTGGATGAAAGATGCAAGAGTCTGTCTGGATCCCAGAAACTCACTCAGCTTTTATGCATACACACTGATTACAAGCAAACTGGTCACAGGTGAGGATGTTACCTTTAGCAGCCATTCAAACTCATTTGTGTCAACTTCTGTGCATGTTATCAGGCCAAAATTACCAGAGAGTGTTAACTTTTGATCAGGGTCATTTGGATGTTTTGGGTTGTCATTATGATTTAAAAAGAGAAAACACAGTAGTTTAACAATATATGGCTTCACCCAAACACTAAGGCTATGTGCATACATTGTGGATTTGTTGCGTTTCCACAGCGTTTTTTCCCACACGGAAATGCTATAAATCCACAATGGATTATTAAAGCAATGTTAATCAATGATATTCTTGAATTGTTGTGCACATCTGCGGAAATGTCCGTCCTTATTTGCAGCGTTTTATTTTCCGCAGCATGTCAATTCTTTTTGCGGATCTGCAGCGTTTCTGCACCCATTGACTTACATTAAGTCAGTCAGATCCGCAGCAAAACCGCAGGTGTAAAAAGGTTTGCTGATTTGCTGCGGAGTGGCAGCCAAAAACGCTGCAGAAAACGAAATTATGTCAGAAGGAGGAAGAGTGTGTAGGCGGAGAATATGTGTGTGGATGGAAAATATGTGTGAGCGGAGAATATGTGCGTGTCTGTCTGCGGGTTTCTGCTTGTGTGTGTGGGTGTCTGCGTGTGTGTGATAACACTACCGCCGTTACTGTCGTCACAGCGCTGCGGGATCATGCTGGCAGATGTCAGCGTGATCGCGCAGCTGACTGTGACCTGCAGTGGTGACCTGCAGTAAAAAAAGCAGGTGTTGGCCGATGAGACTACTACTCCCATCTGGCTATGTCTGCTGTCACTGATAACAGTGACAGCGGGTGCCACTGATGGGAGTAGTATCACCTGCCGGCGCCTGTGCAAGTAAAATTACATACATATTCACATAAGAATAAAAACCCATTATTCTTACCTCACACCAAATCCCCGACACCCTCGTCTCCTAGAAATAATGTAAAATAATAAACCAACATATACTCCCTGTCCGCCATAGTCCAGGTAATCCGAGTGTCCCATGGCGATCTCATGTGTAGATCGGTCACATCGGGAGATGTGACCGCTCTAACCGTCCGCCTGCGATACACTGACAGGAGATAATGGCTCCCGCATTGTATCAGCTGATCAGGTCCGATGCTCTCACTTATGGCACCGCTGCATGAGAAAGCTCTCACACAGCGGGAGTACCGTAAGTAAGAGCACCAGAGCTGATGAACTTCGGTGAACTCTCACGGCAGTGCAGTGATACGCTGTGGGAGCGATTACCTCCTGTCAGTGTATCACTGGATGCCTGGTAGAGCAGTCACATCTCCTGATGTGACTGTTCTACATGTGAGATCGTCGTGGGACACTCGGTAAATGGACTACGTCAGACAGGGAGTATTATAGGTTGGTTTATTTTATTTTTGTTGCAGGAGACGGGGAGTCGGGGATTAGGCTTTCAGTAAGTATGGTAAATTAAGATTCAATAAAGGAGTCTGTGTGGTTATTTTATATAAAGGACTTTATTCTGTGTCTTTATTTACCATATAACTCTAGGATTAGTAATGATAGGTGTCTTATAGACGTCTCTCAATTACTAAGCCGTGGGCTTGCTGTTACCGGACAATACAAAGGTGACATGAACCCCACAAATATGAACCCCATTTGCCACTGCTACAGGGCAAGTGGGAAGAGTGAGGCTAAGTGCCAGAATTGGCGCATCTATAAGATGCGCCATTTCTGGGGTGGCTGAGAGCTGATGTTTTTAGCCTGGGGGGTGCCAATATCCATGGCCCCTTCCCAGGCTATTAAAATATCAGCCCGCAGCTGTTTGCCTAGCCTTTGCTGGTTCGATTTTATAGGGGAACCCCATTTACATTTTTTTCTGAGGCTTCCCTGTAAACTAGCCAGTAAAAGCTAAGCATACATCTGTGAACTGATATTAATAGCCTGGGAACCTTTATGGCTATTGGCTCCTTCCCAGAATATTAACATCAGCCCACAAGCGTCGGCTTTCCCTCTGCTGGTTCTGAAAATTATGCGGGAGCCCACACAATTTTTTTAATTTTTTTTTTGAAAACTAAACAGATATTGCGTTTCACGCATATTTCGTGTGTGTGTCTGTCTTTATTTAACTCTTTATGTACCGTTTTATTAAGGAGGGTATCTGGCTGACACCTGTTCATTACTAAACCTCGGGCTTGGTAATATATATATATATATTGTAACATTTCCAGGGGTTATAGCTCTAGGATCGCTGTCTGGGTAGACAGAATGGCACGAAAACAGTTCATTCAGACAGCAGTTCTGGTTTAAAACTGGCCGTAACCAGCTTTATTAAAGTCCACAGCAAACATAAAAATAAAGCATAAACAGAAAACCTAGGCTTGTCTAGCCACTAATTACACATAGATAGATTGCCCTGTCTATCCGGGTCCCGGCTCTACCAGCCTGACCCAAAACAACACTTATGATATATGTTACCAGTATGGAGTTTCACAGATACTCCTCCTTGTGTCTGAAGGCACCTTCAATGTCCAGACTTGAGAGAGATCCACTCCTATTCAGCCGCTATTCGCACGGATTCTTACTGAGACTACTTCTGTGTCCGGGGTGCTTCCTGCACCCAGACTGAGATAGCTCAAACTCCTGGAGACCGCTTCTTGTGCCGGGACACCTTCCTGTGTCCAGACTAAGCCAGCTCTAACACTCTTGGAGACTGCTTCTTGTGCCGGGACACCTTCCTGTGTGTCCAGACTAAGCCAGCTCTAACACTTTGAGACTGCTTCTTGTGCCGGGACACCTTCCTGTGTGTCCAGACTAAGCCAGCTCTAACACTTGGAGACTGTTTCTTGTGCCGGGACACCTTCCTGTGTCCAGACTAAACTAGCTCCCTCTCTCTGTATTCCCAGACACCTACTTCTGGTTTCCTAATTATCACCTGAGTGGCCACAGGTTTGAGCTGCAAACGTGTACTTGAATGGATGGTGTAATGACCTTTCTCCACCACTAGTTTTACAAAGCCCGTACCTCCCTTATACCAGTCAGTAAAGTAGCTAGGTGAAATATACACCCCATTCAATACACATACTCTCACTGTCTCACAATATGTATATATATAATACATTCACTTATATTTGTTTTGTGTGTAAACATTATATTTGAACATGGTATGTAATGATATTATGGTCTCCAATGGATAATGAAAAAGAAGAGGTTGAACAAGGAAATTACATCAACATTCTTTTTTTTTTAAATAATATATCTTTATTTAGCTTAGAAAAACGCATGCAAATCCGCATGAAAAACCACTTTAAAATCTGCATCAAAAACGCATCAAAACCGCATGGAATTTCAACTGCGTTTTCTGCCAAGAGAGACAGAAACCGCTTAGAAATTTCCACGAGCAAATCTGCAACGTGCGCACATAGCCTAAAAATGAGTGTAGAAAAAGTTTTGGTCATTCATATTCTCTGAAAAAAGGCCAAGAAAGCAAAAATTCTGCCGAGGTTTGTAAACTTTTGAGCACAACTGTATCATAGCCTCTATAAAAGGCTAAGTGGGAAATGCAGCAGCCAATTTAGAGTGATTTTAGGATAGTGAGAGGATGACATCACTGTTCTCAACCATTGCATGATAATGTTACCTTTGACAGCAACTCCATCAGTTTGAGTCATTGTTCTGCACATAACAGTCTTCCTATGGATTCAGCACAGGTTGATCTGGAGGTCTCTCCTAGCTATGTAAATGGAGTCTACCCTGTTCACAAATCACAATATCGCTGAAGTCTTAATCCTTTTATTATTTTGAATCAATCCATTGTTAAAAAAATATTTTACTGTATGTCAACCCCTTCGAAGAACTTGAAAAGGGTTGGATACAGTTCCAGGGCATCTCATAGTATTAGGCCTGTTTCACACATCCGGCGGGCGCCTTGCGGCGCCCCCGGCATTTTCCCGCAGCGCCGCATCTGAAAATCTGATGCGCCGCATGCGGCTTTTTTCGCATTGACATGCATTAGCGCCGCATGGCGCCGCATGTCAATGCGTTGCATGCGGTTTTGTCCGGATGCGGCGCAAATGTACATTGCGGCGTCCGGAAAAAACGCTGCATGTAACGTTTTTTTTTTTTTGCCGGATGGTTTCTTATCTCTCCAAGCATCAGAAACCATCCGGCAAAAAAACGCATTTTGGCCGCCGGAAGTGTGAAAGCTTTTCACATGCGGCGCTGCGGCTAAATGCCGGGGGCGCCGTTTAGGCGCCCGCCGGATGTGTGAAACAGGCCTTAGACATGTTGTTTCAGGGCACTTGGAGACGTTGCAATATTGCAATTCACGGTGAAACGATTTGCTGGTGAAGTCAAATCTCAAAAGAATTGATCATCTCTACTGAGTTTGTCATTTATTATATTACATCTTCATTTTTTCAGGCGTTGTCTATAGTTTTTTTTAGAAGACTAAAGGTAAACCTCAGCAGTAAAACCCTTTTTCCTCTGTTTCAGGAACTTTGCCTAGAAGATACAAGAAGGAGCTGCTGGCAGTCAAACTGAGAAATCGTCCCAGCAAACAAGAGCTGGAGGACAGGAACATCTTTCCCCGGAGAACGGATGAAGAGAGGCAGAAAATACGACAGCAAATCGAAATTAAACTCTCAAAGTAAGTGTCTAAGGATAATCTGTAACATACTATTTATATAAAATTTCTAACATGTACGTAGGTGCGCCCATCAGAGGGCAAGTGCTCATATACCAATGCCTCCTATAATAGGAAATCTGTGGCGGTGCCCCCCTGTTCTCATAAAAAACATTCGTAGTTTTTCCTACTGTACCACTATAAATGCTCCATAACAGTAACAGCCACAGTGGCCCTATTATAGACCATCAGTCTGATATATTGTCTATATTGCCTCTACAAATAATGCCCACAGCCACAGTATGGTAGGTTGAGCACTCTTCCGCCCTAATGAGCTCATTAAAGTGACTATCAATATCCGATGAGCCCAGTGATTGACTGCCATGGTCATATACTCTATAGGTGTTATATCACAACTGCAGCTTGTCAACAAAGACCAGATCAGAAGCAGAGAGGCATCACTAGAACTGGGGTGGGTCGGAAGCCGATTGAAAGGGAACAGTTAAAAATCATTTTAAACTTTATCTGGGTGGTATCTATATTTGTTCTCCACCTGGTTCATGAAAAGGATGCTAGTTCAGTGAAGACTGACATTTAGGGGAGATGTTTTACAGATCTACCATTTAACCCAATGCAGAAGTCATGAAGATGAAGGTGCAGTTTGGGAATTTTAATGGGCATGACCAGATCTTGCATGTGGTCAGTTACTATATTTCACACTCCTTTCTTAGTTATTTTATGGAGGAATCTAAAATTACATAATGTACCAGAAAATCCAGATACAGGAACTGACAGGAATATTATTGCAACGGCCCGTGCAAAATAACAGGAGGAAAATAACAACATGTTCTCGTTCTGCAAAAGTAAATTGTCCCTTGTGAATTGCGGCTATTGAAAGATCTTTCTTACATCAGAAGTTACTTATTAGCCCTAAGGCTATGTTCCTATGATGAGCTTTTGGTGAGTTTTTGTTGTTGGAGATTTTTCTGCAACTATTAGGTAAATGAAGTTACTTGCGTTTTTTCATTGTGTTTTTTACATGTGTTTTTATCACGTTTTTGATGCTGTGTCCACAATGAGTTTTTGGTAACATTTTGAAGCTGCATTTGCGCCAAAAAAACGCATTGTATTACAGTTTCAGCAAAGTGGATGGAATTTATGAAAATCTCATGCCCACTGGTCTTTTTTTACTCAGAGTAAACTGACCTGCGGTTTTTCAAGTCCGCAGCATGTCAATTTCTTTGCCGTTAAAGAAGCCAGATAACAGATGCTCTTGTTAATCCAATGGGTTAAGTAAAGAAAAAATACTTTATGTAAAAAAAAACTCAACATGTTTCGGCTGCATCCAGCCTTCCTCGGGTGCATATAAGATGATCATACAATTAACTCTTTTATATCCCTCCACACATCAAGTGGGCAGGGCTATCATTCAAGAATTAAAAAAAACATAAAAATATTGCAAAACAACATCCTGATTTTTCTAATATGATACAAACAATATACTCATATAGTTACGGTCTGCGAAAAAGAATTATTCAGATAGAAAATAAAAAAATAAATTGTAAAATTGTTGCTTTTATTTTTTGCTTTCTGTCTTAATAGTGCTTTTTCTCAGATCGTAACTATATGTGTATATTATTTGTCTAATTATTTATATTTTTATCATATTAGAAAAATTAGAATGTGGTTTTTTAATATTTTATGTATATTTTTATAATTGTTGAACGATGACCCTGCCAACTTGTCACATTTTGTTGCACTACCCGCTTTACCTCACGACAAGACCTTGGAACAAATTTCCATCAGAGATTGTAAAATTACATGAGATCCCTACTGATAGTTTCTGACTGGAGGTGAAGTTTATTTCCAAATCTTGGAGGGTGTTTTACACTCGGTTTGGGGATCCATATGTTCTTTTCTTCAGCATTTCACCCGCAAACTAATGGGCAAACTGAACGGGTTAACCAGAGTCTTGAGACTTATCTTAGATGTTTTGTGTCAGAGGAGGATTGGGTTAACTACAGCTGAATTTGTAATAAATAGTCGTTGTCATAAGTCTACTGGTAAGTCCCCGTTTTTCGGGGCATAAGGATTTCATCCTCAGTTCGTCTCATTTAATAGGAATCGTTCCTCTGGAATACCTAAAGAAGAACGTTTTTCATCATCAGTTACGTCTGTGTGGCAAGTAGTTCTTGATAGTTTGAGGAAGATGGGGTTCAAATATAAGCGTGTGGCTGATCGGAGACGTTTTGTAGGTCCGGACATGTGTGTTGGTGACTTGGTGTGGTTGTGTTCAAGGAATATTAAGTTAAGATTCCCTCTTGAAAATTGTTCATCATCGGTCCTTATAAGATTGTGACCATGGTCAATCCCGTAGCATTCTGCCTTTCTTTGCCGCCCACTTTTAGGATCCATATTGTGTTTCATCGATCTCTACTCAAAAAATACGTTGCATCCTCTGTACCATCACCGCTACCGCCATCTCCAGACATTGTGGATAGAAATTTGGAATTTCAGATAGCTAAGATCGTTGAGTCTCGCTTAATTTGTTGGTTGCTTCAGTATCCGGTACTTTGGAAGAAATACAGTCCTGTAGAGTGGATGTGGAAACAAGCATCTGATGTCCATGCGGCCATGTTGATCCGGTCTTTTCACATGGCAAACCCTGATAAACCCGGTTCTGAGGTTCTGGAGGTCCCTCATAGAAGGGGGATACTGTTACAAGTTTACCACGACAGAGAGGAGCCCGAAGACCGCAGCATCTGATTTCTCCTACTCCTGCACTGATTTGAAGCACTTCACCTTCATATTAAATAGTGCAGCTTTATTTTAGCAGTGTAGGGTTAATCTCAGTTGAGAGCTCCTGGAAGCTTTCCTGCATTAATGCTCAGCTGTTCACTGTTAGCCACTCCCATCTCCTAAATAATCTGGGCCCTAGCTAGCACTCATTGTCAGAGTTAGATTTTTCTGCATGACTGGAGGTTGTTGGTGCTTGTTATTTCAGAATGCGTTTGGTGGATTTATCTGTGACTGTTGCTAGGTTTTGGGTGTGTGATTATTACCCTTCTTCTCCCACTCCCTGGTGCATTCCTCTATTGTTTGTGTGAGTATATTTGTTTGATTGGTATTTTCCGTTATCCCTGTTCGTATTACCTTGTTAGTCTGGTTGGTCTATTACTGCACACTACTACTCCCCTCTTCCCTGGGTGAGGGAAGGGTACAGACTGAGGGCAGATTCAGGAGCTTGGGCAAGGTATGTGGCCCCGGCGTCTTCACCATCAGAAGTAATCTGGGGAACAGGGTGAGCCAGGGCACTCCCTAGCATTAGGGACAGGGAAGGAGCCCCTGGTTCAGGGACACCCGACAACAGAGTCGTGACATTTATCCACTTGTAAAAGCCATCCTGTTTTCAACACTTTCTTTTACAAAAGTGTTATGTTTGCATCAAGAATTTGTTGAAATTTCATTGAGTGCATTCTCCCCGCTACCCATGAAATGTTCCCCGTGCCATTTGGCTGCAACAACCCCAAAGCATGATTCACCCGCCTCCATGCTTATTGGTTGGTGAGATGTTCTTTTCCTGAAATTTTTTGCCCTTTTATCTACACACATACATTTGATCATTGTGGCCAGGGAGTTCCATTTTAACCTCATCGGTCCACAAGGCTTGTTTCCAAAATGCATCAGGCTTGTTTAGATGTGCTTTTGCATACTTCTGATGCTGAATTTTATGGTGAGGATGAAGGAGAGGTTTTCTTCTGATGACTCTTCCATGATGACCATAAATGTGCAGGTGTCTCTAAACAATGTACCACAATTCCAGAGTCTGCTAAATCTTTCTGAAGGTCCTTTGCAGTCAAGCAGGGTTTCTGATTGCCTCTCTAGCAATTGTACGAACAGCTCTCGCTGCTCATCCACATGGTAACCCCTGTTACCTTCTCAAGCTCTGTTGGATTTCCCTATAGAGGAACTTTCCCAAGTATACACGTTTGACTACACCCATTAGATTTTACACTAGTGTTTTTCTGGAGTTTTGCTGCAGGCACAACTTCTCTAGATGCCAATATTATCTACATTTGGTTTTTATTCTTTCAATTTACTATGCTCAGAAAGCGTTAGTTCCTTTCCTTTTTTCCTCACAGCAACTCAATAGATTGTAATTTCTCTTGCAGGTACACTGAGTTTTCTGTGCAGATTTTCACCATAGATTTGCATTAGAAGCACAAAATCCGCGGGTTAAAAAAACACACATGCTGATATTTCCGATACAGGAAAAAACTGTACCGGAGACATCCGTGTCCATGTGTGTAATACTTGTGGCACACATTTGGCAACAGTGTCTCACCCTTGTGCCGCATCAGTACCACACGCAGTGGCGCCTGAGAAGCAGTGGTACAGTTAGTGCTGTTGCCGGGTGCTGAAGACAGCTCGCATCATTCTCCCCTGCTCTGCTGGCGATTAGTGAGAGCAGGGGAGAATGATGAGAGTTGTATTCAATTGATAACAATGACAGCAGGCAGCAGCTGATGGGGTTATTACTCTCATCTGCCTATACCGGCTGCCGCTAATAACAGTGACAGCAGGTGGCGGCCTATTGGGAGTATTCATCACCCTCCGCCTGCGCTATAAATAAATGAAAAAAACAGCGCGGGTTCCCTGTATTTTTGATAATCAGCCAGGCAAACCTGACAGCAGGGGGCTGCAACCATTCGCTGTCAGTGTTAGCAAGGCTGATTATCAAGAATAGAGGAGTCCAAACACTGTTTTTTAAAATTATTTAAATAAATAATTAAAAAACCTGGCGTTGGGTCTCCCCCCATTTTTGACAACCAGCCTTGCTAAAGCTGACAGCTGTTATTATCAGGCTGGTAAGGGGCCATGAATATTGAACCCCCAGCCTAAAAATAGCAGCCCATAGCCACCCTAGAAAAGGCACATCAATTAGATGCAACAATTCTGGCGCTTTGCCTGGCTCTTCCCACTTGCCCTGTAGCAGTGGCAAGTGAGGTTCATATTTGTAGGTTTGATGTTACCTTTGTATTACCTGGTGACATCAAGCCCACGGCTTAGTAATGGAGAGGCTTCTATAAGACACCTCTCCATTACTAATCCTATAGTTATATGGTAAATAAAGACACAGCAAGTATAAAGACCTTTATTTGAAATAAAACAAAACACACTTTTCCATTTTTATTTAAAAATATCAAACACAGTTATACTCACCTAATGCCCATTTCATTGGCTCCCTTGTCTCCTGTAATAAAGCAAAAATAAAAAAACAACAATATCTCTCGCCTGTCCGTCGTTCTGTCCCATGCCGTAATCCATGTCTGGGGGATAAATAGTTTTCAACCTGGACGGTGCCAGGATGCGACCATCCAAGCTGAGAACCACTGGTGAATGAGCTTCTGCGAGTGACATCAGTGACCCGCAGTAACCTCGATGAGGTCACCGCTGGTAAAATGGTGTTTGTTATTTTTAAATAAAAATGCAAAAGTGTTTTTTGTTTTATTTCAAATACAGGACTTTATATGTGCTGTGTGTTTATTTACCATATAACTATAGGATTAGTTATAGACACCTCTCCATTACTAAGCCATGGGCTTGATGTCACTAGACAATACAAAGGCGACATTAATTCCACAAATATGAACCTCACTTGCCATCGCTACAGGGCAAGTGGGAAGAGCCGGGCAAAGCGCCAGAATTGGTGCATCTAATAGATGTGCCTTTTCTAGAGCAGCTATGGGCTGCTATTTTTAGGCTGGGGGGTCAATATCCATGGCCCCTTACCAGCCTGAGAATACCAGCACCCGGTAGCTGTCTGCTTTAGCTTGGCTGATTGTCAAAAATGAGGGAGACCCCATGCCATTTTTTAAAATTATTTATTTAAATAATTAAATAAAACAGCGTGGGTACCCCGCTATTCTTGATAACCAGCCTTGTTAATGCTGACAGGTGAGGATTGCAGTCCCCAGCTGTGAGGTTTGCCTAGCTGGTTATCAAAAATACAGGGGAACCCACGCCGGCTTTCTCATTTATTTATTTTTAGCGCAGGTAGTGGGTGATGAATACTTCCATCAGCGGCTGCTGTTGTCACTGTTATTAGCGGTAGCAGGTGTAGGTTGATGGGAGTAATAGTCACATGAGCCACTGCCTCCTCTCATTGTTATCACTTGAATATAACCCTCATCATTCTCCCCAGCTGATGCTGATCGCAGGCAGAGCAGTGGAAAATGACTAGAGTCATCTTCAGCACCTGGTGCCGGGAAACAGTGCTTACTGTGCGTGTCACACTTATGACATCCTTGAGTGTCATCCATGTGCATGTGTGCAGGACATTTTGCGGCCTGTCCTGCCAGTAAAAAACGGACATGTCTGCGTGTTTTGCCCACGGACACACGGTGCGTGGAAACACACTGACATGTGCACAGACCCATTCACTTGAATGGTTCTACGTGTCTCCGGTACTTGTGAAAACTGTCACCACACCTACCAGACACACTGACGTCTGAAAGAGACTTTAGGCCGGCGTCACACTACCGTAGAATACGGCCGAATGCTATGCGAGAAAACATCGCATAGCACTCGGCCCAGTGTTAATCTATGGGACAGTTCACATCATCGTGAGGAATTTTGTTGGCTGTTTTTTTGTACCTCTTTTGCAGATGACGAGGGCATCGGGGGAATAGGCCAGGTCAAAAGTATGATTTAATTAAGATTATTAAAGGAGTGTGTGTCTTTCTTTCAATTAAAGGACTTTTTTCTGGGTGTCTGTGTTTTCTTATAATGTGACTATGGGGTTAGTAATGGGGGCGTCTTATTGACGCCTCTCTGTTACTAACCTTGAGGCTTGATGTCACCAGACAATACAAAGGTGACATCAAACCCCCCCAACTATCACCCCACTTGCCACCGCTACAGAGCAAGTGGGAAGAGCGAGGCTAAGTGCCAGAATTGGCACATCTTAGAGATGCGCCTTTTCTAGGGTGGCTGAGAGCTGATATTTTTAGCCTGGGGGGCCAGTATCCATGGCCCCTTCCTAGGCTATTAATATCAGCCCGCAGCTGTCTGCATAGCCTTTGCTGGTTATTAATTATAGGGGGACGCCACGTCATTTTTGGGGAGTCCCCCATTTTAATAGCCAGTGAAGACTAAGTATACAGTTGTGAGCTGATATTAATAGCCTAGGAAGCTCCATGGGTATTTCCTCCTTCCCAGGCTATAAACATCTGTCCCCAGCCGTCAGCTTTCGATCAGCTTGTTACAAAAATTGTGTGGTGGCCGATGCCATTTTTTATGTGAAAAATAATCTTTTATTATTTAAATACATGTACAGTAAGCTGCACACTCACAGCACTAATTGTATTTGTCACAGACATTAAATCTCTATGTATTTTTTGTGTATTTACCGTATGTAATCCATCTCTTCTATCCTGTCGGCTCCTGCTGTGATCTTACAGTACACGGGCACATGAATTGCCAGCTTTTCTTCTATGTATCTACGTAATATAGATACAGTACAGACCAAAAGTTTGGTCATACCTCTTTCAAAGATTTTTCTGTATTTTCATGACTATGAAAATTGTAGAATCACACTGAAGGCATCAAAACTATGAATTAACACATGTGGAATTATACATTACACTTTACAAAAAAGTGTGAAACAACTGAAAATATGTCTTATATTCTAGGTTCTTCAAAGTAGCCACCTTTTGCTTTGATTACTGCTTTGCACGCAGAAAAGGTGAACGGATGGACTCTATATGCCTAGTTCCCACTGTGAAGCATGGAGGAGGTGGTGTGATGGTGTGGGGGTGCTTTGCTGGTGACACTGTTGGGGATTTATTCAAAATTGAAGCGGTGAGCGGTCCAGCTCACCCCAAACCATCTCATTTGGGTTCAGGTCTGGTGACTGTGGAGGCGAGGTCATCTGGTGTAGCACCCCAACACTCTCCTTCTTGGTCAAATAGCCCTTACACAGCCTGGAGGTGTGTTTGGGTTCATTGCCCTGTTGAAAAATAAATGATGGTCCAACTAAACGCAAACCGGATGGAATAGCATGCTGCTGCAAGATGCTGTGGTAGCCATGCTGGTTCAGTATGCCTTCAATTTTGAATAAATCCCCAACAGTGTCACCAGCAAAGCACCCCCACACCATTACACCACCTCCTCCATGCTTCACGGTGGGAACCAGGCATGTAGAGTCCATCCGTTCACCTTTTCTGCGTGCAGAGCAGTAATCAAAGCAAAAGGTGGCTACTTTGAAGAACCTAGAATATAAGACATATTTTCAGTTGTTTCACACTTTTTTGTAAAGTGTAATGTATAATTCCACATGTGTTAATTCATAGTTTTGATGCCTTCAGTGTGATTCTACAATTTTCATAGTCATGAAAATACAGAAAAATCATTGAATGAGAAGTTGTGTCCAAACTTTTGGTCTGTACTGTACATATGTATGTATATATATATATATATATATATATATATATGTGAGTCACTGACATCTATATGCATATGTATTCTTGCTATTCTAGTCTAACCTGTCATTTATTCTGATATATATATATATATATATATATGTGTGTTTTGAAGAATATCTCCTTTGAAAATGATGTGTAAATGACAGAGAATTGCTGTATGTAAAAGCTCATGTTAAAAATCGCATTGCAGTCGGATAGCAATCGCATTGCATTCGGATGTAAATCGGAGCTAGGTGTGAAAAATCGGATTGTACTCGCATAAAAAACGCATGACACTTGGATTACACTCATCCAACTCTCCTGCATCAAAATCGGACCGATTTTAAAATGCTAGTGTGTGTCCAGCCTTAGTGTGTGCCCGCAGCCAGCGGAAACACATCAAAAACGTATTTAATCTGCAAATGATTATATCAATAAAGTTTTGTCAAGGAAAAATACCAGGGAGTATCAAAAACAAAGCAGCTTCAAAACATAACACACCGAAAGATACTAAAAACCGCAACTTCAAAAACAACATAAAAACGCAGGTAAGAAAACGCACTAAAAAATCAATTAACCTAAATTACTTAATAGGTGCAGAAATGGTGCAGAAAATTTGCAGCATTAACAACTTACCAAAAGCTCATCGTGGGAACATAGCCTAAATGAATGGGAAAAAAACACATAAAAAAACGCATCAGAAACACATGCAAAAACGTGTTAAAAATGCACTTATTTTGTGCAGCGCTTTCCTGCCAATACATTAGTATTGCAGCTGATTTGTCTGCTGCAAATACTGAACATGTGCACATACCATTAGACTGCAAACAAAGTCTCTTTGTATTCTGTAACCATGGAGACACATAGGTCTGTATAAGCACTGTATACACAAACATTACAAATTGTTTTAATTTACTTTTTTATTACGGTAATTGGAATCAATTAAAAAAGGTGAAAATACTATACACACCCTTTAATATTATATTAGAGGGTTTCTCCCTGAGCCAAATTATTAGGGACTCCTATGTCTGACATGAGCATTGCCATCCAGTGTTTCTATTCAGCAACAGTAATGCAGACATGAAGGCGTCACACAGCAAAAATAGAAACTGGCGCCTCTACCACCTAATATTATGACATTCATAACCACCTCTATGATACATGTGCCCTCGCTTACTTTTTCCCTCTGTCCCCATACTCCTCCCTTGTCCGTATTCACTGCCTAGGGGTTTGTCCTTTAGTTATGTTGTCATATTTACCCCATTAACCTTTTATGCTAAACAGATTTGCTGTTCAGGTCTCTGTAAGGCTGTGGTTCCACGGTCCGGAACCACAGCGCTTTGGACGGAGCGGAAATTCCGCTCCGTCTAAGCCCCGCCCCCTTTCTGACGCGCGTTCTTTCCGGAGGTGTTCAGGACACCTCCGGAACACCTCCAGAAAGAAAGCAGGGCTACATAGCCCTGTGTAATATTCTGTTGCGGCGACGCACCGTCGCCGCAATACGCGAGGATATGCTGCGGTCTGAAAAGACGCGCCGCATGTCCGTTTACGCAGGTCTGCCACCTGCGTATTGTTACGCATAGTGGAGACGGGATTTCTTGAAATCCCCTCCACTATGCTGTAACATCTGGACGCTGCGTGTTTGGCGCTGCGCCAGCGCACAGCGCCAAACACGCAGCGTTTCCTGACCGTGGAAACTCACCCTAACACCCACACTCTGTGATGCAATGACAGCAATATTGGTTTCAATAACAGATATAGCTGATAAACAGCATAAATGAATCCTAAAAGGGGTTGTCCATTAATTAACACCCCTTTTGAATGGTCTTAGGATGATGAAAAAAAAAGTTTGTTCCGGTCCGACACTGCACCTCCATACTCCGGTTTTGTCCCCAAAAGTCTCTTGACATCAAGATCTGCCAAGAGCATCACATAACCGCTGCACCCAATTAGTGATAGCTGATTGGCTGCAGCATTCACATTTCGTCCAAGTGGAGGAATCAGAGTTGTTAAGTAACAGACAGGTCCTTTACCATTTTTGCAAGCGATTTTTTATGTGATTTGGTGTCCATGAAAAAGCTGGCCAAATTTTTTGACGTCTTCTAACACTGTTAATTATACTCGCTGTAATACATCACACATTTTATATAGGGTTGTCTAGGAGTCAGTGATAGCATTCCTGTGGGTCTAGAGTATCTTAATAATTAAAAACTACTATCTGTGTTGGTCAAGGCTTAATATTGATATTTATTTATTTTAGTCACTTATGTAGTGCCATTAATTCCACAGCGCCTTACAGACATTATCATATATCCATAATCTAATTTTGGGTGGTTATTAATATCCTTGGTGATTATTTAGCTATCACTAAACATTATATGATTATTCTTTAGTATTTTGATGAAGTTAGAAGAGGTGGTTCTGGGCAGTAAAGCGTATCTAGACCCGTCCAGCATTTTAAAGGTGTCAGGGCTGTGGTTTCATGATACAGAGCTGCAGTTCCCATTAGCTAGCATCTAGTTACATTACAAACTTCTGCCTGTCTACAGCCACCACTAGGGGAGCTCACTGCATAAGAATTGAATTACTATAGCCCTCATTGAACTCAATACTTAATCATTATGCAGTGATCGCCGCCAAGTGGTGACAGGAGGAAACGTCGTTTTACCTAAATGTTCTCTTTCAAACTGAATTCTATTTAGGAGGAATCTCTTGTACATTATTTAAGTTTTTGTGATTTTTTTTTAAAAACTAGGTTAGTAGGGCAAAAAATATAGAGAATGTGGTGAAGGCTAGAATCTTATAGTTACCCAGAATGCAGCACAGAGAGAGAATTATTATTATTATGATTATTATTATTATTGTGTGCAATCCTAGTAATTATCGTTAGACTGTTAGCCTGGATTTATATTGTATGGATGTTCGGGAAAATTATGCACTGTGTGCACCGTCATGTAGGAACATACATAATGATAGAATCGTGGCTCCCAGTTGCTAAGCAACAGACACTTGCCATTATTATAGGGGAACCTGACTTGTTTGTCAGATTTTCTCAGTGTTTCTCGTTCAATACTTCAAGGTTCACTTAATGTTGCTGTCTCATAATGACAGTGAGCAGAATTATAGCTAACATTGTCTAACATTGGACTACAGATGCCTGCAAAATCAGTAACAATTCTTCCAAAGAAGGTGAGGAGTGTGTGGTGGGCAGCCATAATTGCAACTAATGTGGATTAGTGCTGCGCTTCTGAATCGTGATTCCACCCGTGGCTGTTAAGGGCACATGTCAGCTGACATGTGCTGGAAAAGTTGGGAGCTCATCGCCGGAGCCCGCAGCAAACAGGGAAAGCCCACCTTGGACGTACCTATATGTCCAAGGTGGTTAAGGGGTTAATAATGTCCCGAGTCTCGCGCTTGTACACAGTATGATGTTCTCCTATACAAAGTATAATGACCCCCACACTGTATAGTACCTCCACACAGTATACTTACCCCTATGTAGCCCCCAAACTGTTGGATGACCCCAACACTGTATAATAGCCCCCACACTGTACAAAGACTCCACATTAACTTGCACACTATATGATGGCCCACTTACTGCAATCACCACACTGTATGATGGCCCCTTAAATAGCCTCCATATAGTATTATGCACCCCATAGTCCTCCATATAGTAAAGTGTAGAGCCCATAGGCCTCTATACAGTATAGCGCACTCTCTATATGCATCTGTATACTATAATTCACTCCCCATATGCCTCCATATGGTATAATGCACTACCCATAAGCCTCAATACAGTATAATGCATTCCCCATAGTCCTCCATACAGTATAATGCACTCACCATAGGCTTCCATATAGTATAATGAACTCTCCATAGGCCTCTATATAGTATAATGCACTCTCCATAGGCCTCCATACAGTATAGTGCACTACCCATAAGCCTCTATATAGTTTACTGCACTCCCCATGCCTCTATACAGTAGAATGCATTCCCCATAAGCCTCCATACAATATAATGAACTCGCCATAGGCCTCTATGTAGTAAAATACTATCCCTATAGGCCTCCATATAGTACAATGCATTCCCCATAGGCCTCCATACAGTATAATGCACTCTTCATAAGCCTTCTGTCATGGGTGTATTGCCACGAGGATTGTCGCGATTACACACTCTGACTTCTCACAGCTGAGTTGCTGTTTCTTTGTGTTTGGTAATGAGGGAGTTAATTTTACCTAGCTCTTTGCTAAGACTAGGTCCAGCCTCGCCCGGCTGCTTTTGATTATGTTCTAATTAGATTCCTTCATATACCTGCCAGTCTGCTTGTTAGATGCCGGTGAAAGCATTCATGTAGTCTAGCAGACTGGATCGGTTCTGAGAATACTTAAGCTAAGAGCTCCTTAGTTGTTTTAAGCTCAACTTGCTTAGAGTTTATTTCCCAGACCATTTATGTTCCTTCGGTGTTTGAGTGTGTATGCAAGTGAGTGCTATCCTGTCTGTCTTATATGTCTTATCTGTGTATTTAGCTGAGATCAGCCCATATCCCTTTGGTGGTAATCAGGATCCTTCTTAGGACTGATTACAGGGTTCAGGGTCTGATAGGAGACAGGGTTAGGCTGGAGACTTGGACCTCTGAACCATTATCAGTACCTCCAAGGTAAGGGATTAGTTAGGACCCCAGTGTAGGGTCAGGTTAGACCCCGGTCCTCCTCTTTCCTGTTACAGCTCATCAAGTCCTCAAGATTTACCCTAAGTTCTGCAGATATCGTGTCAGGTAAATCTATTTTATACTTACATTCTGATGTTGCTAAACTATATGTTGTATTGAGTGTGGTTCCTGTATAAATAGTTTACTGACATTGTATTCATATCATTAGACAGCGTGACATTTTCACCGGCCCATACTAAAGATTCTCCCCAGCTGTCATGGATCCAGTAGCCCAGCTGGCCCGGCAGTTGCAGGGGTTGTCCATGGAGTTTGCAGACATTAAGTCCAAGGTTTTGTCCCCCCCGGAGCAAACCAGATCTGAACCTAAGGTTGCTCTCCCGGACAGGTTCACTGGTGGGCGGGACAAATTTTTTACTTTCCGGGAGGCATGTAAATTGTACTTTCGGCTGCGGCCTCGGTCATCTGGGAGTGAAGAGCAGAGGGTGGGAATTGTTATCTCGCTCTTACAAGGGGACCCTCAATCTTGGGCGTTCTCTATTCCTCCAGGCTCCCCAGATCTCCAGTCAGTGGATCGATTTTTTACTGCCCTGGGTCTGGTATATGATGATCCGGATCGAGTTTCCCTTGCTGAAACAAAGTTACGTAAAATACGGCAAGGAAATCGTCCAGCGGAGGAATATTCTTCTGAGTTCCGTAGATGGGCAACAGATACTCAGTGGAATGACCCAGCTCTTAGGAGCCAGTTTTGTCAAGGGTTGTCTGACAAATTAAAAGATGTGTTGGCTCAGTATGATTCTCCTCCATCACTGGAGGCTGCTATGGCCCTCGCTATTCGCATTGATAGACGAATTCGGGGAAGACGCGAGGTAACTCCGCCTCCCGTGATGACTCCACCTACTACTAAAGTCCCTTATACTGAGGTTCCCCTGGTCTGTTCTGAGGAACCCATGCAGTTGGGAGGGACATCTTTTTGTAGGAGGGAACCGGCGGTGCGCCGCAAGACTAGAAGGTGTTTCTTTTGCGGGAGAGAGGGACATTTTGTTGGGGGGTGTCCATCACGGGCCTCTTTGAGCAAAGGAGTTAACCTGGGAGTGTGTATTTCGTCCTCAAATCCCTCTCAGTTTCTCGTGCCTGCGGAGGTGGTGATTGGTACTAGAACTGAGAGGATTTCTGTTTTTCTTGATAGTGGGTCCGGGCTAATCTGGTGGACGCTCGGTTTGCCCAGGTGCATGGTATGCAACTGAGTGTATTGGCCAAACCGGTCCCTATAGTCTCTATTGATTCTAGACCTCTCGGTCAAGGTAGCTTGGTACAAGCTGTTCATAACATAGATCTTCGAGTAGGGGCTATACATAAAGAGCAATTGTCTTGTTATGTGTTGGAGGTCTACCTACTCCTATTGTGTTGGGACTTCCTTGGTTGGCTAAACATAACCCAGTGATTGATTGGCAATCCAGAAAGATAAGCCAGTGGGGTGAATTTTGCAGGAATAACTGCATGAGCACGGTCATCGGTGCGGTTGTGCCTAGGACTTTGTCTCCTTTTCTGGAGGACTTTGGGGAGATGTTCTCAGAGGAGGGGTGTAAAGAGTTACCTCCTCATCGCGCATATGACGGCTCAATAAAGTTGCTTCCTGATGCCTTATCTCGTACTTTCCCAGGGGCCGGGAAGACGGATGATCCGGTTCCTATTCCTCAGGAGGGAGTTGTAGTGTCAGCTGTATGCTCTGAGCTTGAGGGGGGGGTATTGGGGGCTCAGGGGGACGCCCCTGTGGGACTTCCAGGGAGACTGATAGTTCCAGATCGGTTAAGACTGAAGGTTACGGGGAACCGTTACAAACGGATGGCTGATAGGGGGAGAGTTTTTGGTCTAGATCTGAAGGTGAACGATCTGGTTTGGTTGTCTACCAGGAATATAAAACTTAAAGTTTCCTCCTGGAGGTTGGGTCCCAGATTCATCGGGCCGTACAGGATCAGTTCCATAATTAATCCGGTGGCATTTCGTCTGGACCTCCCTCCTACGTTTAAAATTCATAATGTGTTTCACAAGTCATTACTTAAAAAGTATGTGGCACCAGTCATACCGTCACCTCTACCTCCTCCTTCAGTGGTGGTCAATGATAACGTGGAATTTCATGGGTCGAAAATCATTGACTCACGTCTCAGTCGCCGATCCCTTTAGTACTTGGTTCATTGGAGGGGGTATGGTCCTGAGGAGAGGACGTGGGTCCCTGCGTCTGATGTTAACGCAGATCGATTGGTTCGGACCTTTCACACAACTCACCCGGGCAGACCTGGCCCTGAGGGTCCGGAGTCCCCTCGTAGAGGGGGGGGTACTGTCATGGGTGTATCGCCACGAGGATCGTCGCGATTACACACTCTGACTTCTCACAGCTGAGTTGCTGTTTCTTTGTGTTTGGTAATGAGGGAGTTAATTTTACCTAGCTCTTTGCTAAGACTAGGTCCAGCCTCGCCCGGCTGCTTTTGATTATGTTCTAATTAGATTCCTTCATATACCTGCCAGTCTGCTTGTTAGATGCCGGTGAAAGCATTCATGTAGTCTAGCAGACTGGATCGGTTCTGAGAATACTTAAGCTAAGAGCTCCTTAGTTGTTTTTACTCTTACAGCTTATAGTTTATCTCTGAGACCTTAGGTGTTCCTACTGTGTGTGAGTGTTGTATGTAAGACTTTATTTACTTTATTTCTTGTCTTTCTTGTATGTCTTTCTGTTCATTAACCGTTACCTGTTCATTCCCTTTGGTGGTAATCAGGGTCCTTCTTAGGACTAGATTACAGTTGGCAGGGATTGATAGGAGACAGGGTTTACGCTGGTGGCCTGGACCTCTGTACCTTTAACAGTACCTCCAGGTAGAGGGATTAGTTAGGACCCCAGTTTAGGGTCAGCATAGACCCCGGTCACCCTCTAGCCGGAGACAGTGTATAACGGATTCCGTATTGACCCACTGGACATTGTCAGGTAATTCTATGTTATCATATATCTATGCGCATGTTATATAGGATGTTGCCCTTTTGATATAGATTACTGACATCACATATATATATATATATCTGCTATACAGCGTGACACCTTCATACAGTATAATGCACTTCCCATAGGCCTCTATATAGTATAATGCATTCCCCATAGGCCTCCATACAGTATAATGCACTCCCCATAGGCCTCCATACAATATAGTGCACTACCCATAGGCCTCTATATAGTTTACTGCACTCCCCATGCTTCAATACAGTAGAATGCATTCCCCATAAGCCTCCATACAATATAATGAACTCGCCATAGGCCTCTATGTAGTAAAATACTCTCACTATATGCCTCCATATAGTACAGTGCACTCCCCATAGGACTCATACAGTATAATGCAGTCCCCATAGACCTCCATATAGTATAATTCACTCCCCATATGCCTCCATAGAGCATAATGCACTCCACTTAGGCCTCTATATAGTATAAGGCACTCCCAATAGGCATCCATATAGTATAATGTACTCCCCATAGGCCTCCATATAGTATAATGTTGTTACGCTGTGACAGTCTTCGGTAAGGAAGGGGGAGCCCTCAAACTGTCCCTTGAACCCTAACTATACCTGTCCTGGGGGTACTCAAAGGTAGAGAGGCTTGAGTCTCCGACCCTAGTATGTTTATGTCCTAAGCTGTCCGCCCCCCTCCCCCTCGGACATATGTTAGTGTATATACATGCAAGACAAACAGGGATAACAAAAAGCAACTTACATAAACACTCACCAGGGATAGAGAGGAATAAAGAGAATGATAGGAAGATACAAACCAAATGTGAATAGGATAATGGAGAAAGCATACACCCAAAATCAGCAAACAACAATCTCCAGCAGCAACTATGAACTCCAACTTCAGCACACCAACTCCAGCCAGACAGGAAGCAAAGCTTTCACAGGCAGTGATGAGAAGGTCTGGCCAGGTTTTATAGAGAGCAAACATAGCAGGTCAGGAGCAGCAGTAAGTTGGACCAGCATACAAAGATTCATTAACCTATTCAGCGCCAAAGGAAACAAAGTCCATTTAATATGAGGAACAAAACAAGATCAGTTAGATGCTCCTAATCAACTCGTTACCTGCATTAAAGACAGCTGTCTTACATAGTCACCTTTATAAAGGACTCCTGTACACAGACTCAATCAGTCAGACTCTAACCTCTGCAACATGGGCAAGACCAAAGAGCTTTATAAGGATGTCAGGGACAAGATCATAGACCTGCACAAAGCTGGAATTGCTTATAAAACCATATGTAAGGCGCTGGGTGAGAAGGAGATGACTGTTGGTGCAATAGTAAGAAAATGGAAGAAATATAAAATGACTGTCAATCGACATCTATCTGGGGCACCATGCAAAATCTCACCTCGTGGGGTATCCTTGATCATGAGGAAGGTGACACACAGAGAAAAATTCTCACGGCGATCTGCTGTGAAGACACTGAGCTTGAACTGCAGTGAACTCATCACTGACTTTTTCCCACGGTCCTGAGATCACCGCAGTTCAGGACGGCTGGGAACTTCGATGTCACCGCTAGTCACTGAGGCTGCGCTCTCAGCCGCTCACTCACCAGTGGTTCACAGCCTGGACGCATCTTGGCACCGTCCAGGTTGAAAACTATTTAGCCCCAGACATGGATTATAGCATGGGACAGAACGACGGACAGGTATGGTATATTGTTGTTTTTTATTTTATTTTTATTACAGGAGATCGAGGGCTTTGGTGGAATTAGGTGAGGTCGTAAGTATGGTTTACTTGAGAATATTAAAGAAGTCTGTGTCATTTTTTCAATTAAAGGACTTTATTCTGGCTGCGTCTTTATTTACCATATAACTATAGGATTAGTAATGAATAGGTGTCTTATAGACACCTCTCCATTACTAAGCCGTGAGCTTGATGTCACCTGACAATACAAAGGTGACATCAACCCCTCAAATATTACCCCACTTGCCACCGCTACAGGTCAAGTGTGAAGAGCCCGGCAAAGCGCCACAATTGATGCATCTGATGTGCCTTTTCTGGGCAGCTGTGGGCTGCTGTTTTTAGGCTGGGGGGCCCCTTACCAGCCTGAGAATACCAGCCCCCAGCTGTGAGCTTTAGCAAGGCTGGTTGTCAAAAATGGGGGGACCCCACGCTGTTTTTTTAAATTATTTTAATAATTAAAAAACAGTTTGGGGACCCCTCTATTCTTGATAACCAACCTTGCTGAAGCTGACAGCTGAGGGTTGCAGCCCCCAGCTGTGAGTTTTGCCTGGTCAGTTAAAGAAAATAGGGGGAACCCACTCTGGGTTTTTCATTCATTTATTTAGTTATATCGCAGGTGGCGGGTGAGGAATACCCCGATCACCTTCTACTGCTGTCACTGTTATTAGCGGCAGCAGGTGTGATGGGAGTAATAGTCCCAAAAGCCCCCACCTGCTGTCATCATTCTGACTTTAATATAACTCTCATTATTCTCTTCTGCTTGCGCCGATCGCCGGCAGAGCAGGGGAGAATAATGAGAGCCGTCTTCAGCACCGGCCGCCGTGGAACAGCTCTTACGGTAGTGCTTCTTCCCCGGTGCTAATGCGTGTCATACGGATGACATGAATGTGTGTTCTCCGTGTGCGGGACGTTTTGCGGCCCGTGCTGATGGTAAAAACTGACAAGTCAGCGTGTTTTGCCCATGGACACATGGTCCTTGTAAACACACTGACATGTGCAAAGACCCATTCATTTGAATGGGTCTACATGTGTCAGTGTCTCTAGTACGTGTGAAAACTGTCACCACACATACTGGAGACATGTATGTGTGAAAGAGGCCTTACAGAATTTTTGTTTTTTTGCTTAAAAAAAGTTCATAATTTCCTCTGTAGATTTCATTTTTTTTGTCAGTGCCTCAAACATGTTCAGCTAGCTTCATTTTTAGTTTACGAATGCTACAGACCATGTATGCCAAATCACATGCCCATCACATTATGTGTACTCACTGATTATTGTTACATCTAAAAAAAATCTTATTTTGAACTGATTGGATCCTTTTACTCAAGAGAACGGGGTTTCTTTTAAGTGCAAGTTGTAACACAACCGGCTGTTCTTCTATGTAGTAATTTTCTGTAAGTTGCCGTGGTTTCTCAGCGGTACAAATGCAAGAAATAGAGACATGTACTGGGGTCACATGTCAAAGAAAACTCCTATACAGTCATGGCCAAAAGTTTTGAGAATGACACAAATATTATATTTTCACATGATCTGCTGCCCTCTGGTTTTTATGTGTGTTTGACAGATGTTTTTATCACAGACAGAAATATAATTGCAAACATATGAGTAACAAAAGCTTATATTGACAGTTAGAATGAGTTAATGCAGCAAGTCAATATTTGCAGTGTTGACCCTTCTTCTTCAGGACCTCTGCAATTCTCCCTAGCATGCTCACAATCAATGCTTTCATTTTGTCAGAATTTTTAGATTTTTGTTTGTCTACCTGTCTCTTGATGATTGACCACAAGTTTTTAATAGGATTAAGATCTGGGGAGTTTCCAGGCCATGGACCCAAAATCTCTATGTTTTGTTCCCTGAGCCATTTAGTTATCACCTTTGCTTTATGGCAAGGTGCTCCATCATGCTGGAAAAGGCATTGTTGATCGCCAAACTGCTCTTAGAGGGTTGGGAGAAGATACTCTTGGAGGACATTCTGGTACCATTCTTTATTCATGTGTCACGCTGTATAGCAGATATATATATGTGATGACAGTAATCTATATCAAAAGGGCAACATACTATATAACATGCGCATAGATATATGATAACATAGAATTACCTGACAGAATGTCCAGTGGGTCAATACGGAATCCGTTATACGCTGTCTCCGGCTAGAGGGTGACCGGGGTCTATGCTGACCCTAAACTGGGGTCCTAACTAATCCCTCTACCTGGAGGTACTGTTAAAGGTACAGAGGTCCAGGCCACCAGCGTAAACCCTGTCTCCTATCAATCCCTGCCAACTGTAATCTAGTCCTAAGAAGGACCCTGATTACCACCAAAGGGAATGAACAGGTAACGGTTAATGAACAGAAAGACATACAAGAAAGACAAGAAATAAAGTAAATAAAGTCTTACATACAACACTCACACACAGTAGGAACACCTAAGGTCTCAGAGATAAACTATAAGCTATAAGAGTAAAAACAACTAAGGAACTCTTAGCTTAAGTATTCTCAGAACCAATCCAGTCTGCTAGACTACATGAATGCTTTCACCGGCCCCTAACAAGCAGACTGGCAGGTATATGAAGGAATCTAATTAGAACATAATCAAAAGCAGCCGGGCGAGGCTGGACCTAGTTTAGCAAAGAGCTAGGTAAAATTAACTCCCTCATTACCAAACACAAAGAAACAGCAACTCAGCTGTGAGAAGTCAGAGTGTGTAATCGCGACGATCCTCGTGGCGATACACCCATGACAGTACCCCCCCCTCTACGAGGGGACTCCGGACCCTCAGGGCCAGGTCTGCCCGGGTGAGTTGTGTGAAAGGTCCGAACCAATCGATCTGCGTTAACATCAGACGCAGGGACCCACGTCCTCTCCACAGGACCATACCCCTCCAATGAACCAAGTACTGAAGGATCGGCGACTGAGACGTGAGTCAATGATTTTCGACCCATGAAATTCCACGTTATCATTGACCACCACTGAAGGAGGAGGTAGAGGTGACGGTATGACTGGTGCCACATACTTTTTAAGTAATGACTTGTGAAACACATTATGAATTTTAAACGTAGGAGGGAGGTCCAGACGAAATGCCACAGGATTAATTATGGAACTGATCCTGTACGGCCCGATGAATCTGGGACCCAACCTCCAGGAGGAAACTTTAAGTTTTATATTCCTGGTAGACAACCAAACCAGATCGTTCACCTTCAGATCTAGACCAGAAACTCTCCCCCTATCAGCCATCCGTTTGTAACGGTTCCCCGTAACCTTCAGTCTTAACCGATCTGGAACTATCAGTCTCCCTGGAAGTCCCACAGGGGCGTCCCCCTGAGCCCCCAATACCTCCCCCTCAAGCTCAGAGCATACAGCTGACACTACAACTCCCTCCTGAGGAATAGGAACCGGATCATCCGTCTTCCCGGCCCCTGGGAAAGTACGAGATAAGGCATCAGGAAGCAACTTTATTGAGCAGTCATATGCGCGATGAGGAGGTAACTCTTTACACCCCTCCTCTGAGAACATCTCCCCAAAGTCCTCCAGAAAAGGAGACAAAGTCCTAGGCACAACCGCACCGATGACCGTGCTCATGCAGTTATTCCTGCAAAATTCACCCCACTGGCTTATCTTTCCGGATTGCCAATCAATCACTGGGTTATGTTTAGCCAACCAAGGAAGTCCCAACACAATAGGAGTAGGTAGACCCTCCAACACATAACAAGACAATTGCTCTTTATGTATTGCCCCTACTCGAAGATCTATGTTATGAACCGCTTGTACCAAGCTACCTGGACCGAGAGGTCTAGAATCAATAGAGACTATAGGGACCGGTTTGGCCAATACACTTAGTTGCATACCATGCACCTGGGCAAACCGAGCGTCCACCAGATTAGCCCCGGACCCACTATCAAGAAAAACAGAAATCCTCTCAGTTCTAGTACCAATCACCACCTCCGCAGGCACGAGAAACTGAGAGGGATTTGGGGACGAAATACACACTCCCAGGTTAACTCCTTTGCTCAAAGAGGCCCGGGATGGACACCCCCCAACAAAATGTCCCTCTCTCCCGCAAAAGAAACACCTTCTAGTCTTGCGGTGCACCGCCGATTCCCTCCTACAAAAAGATGTCCCTCCCAACTGCATGGGTTCCTCAGAACAGACCAGGGGAACCTCAGTATAAGGGACTTTAGTAGTAGGTGGAGTCATCACGGGAGGCGGAGTTACCTCGCGTCTTCCCCGAATTCGTCTATCAATGCGAATAGCGAGGGCCATAGCAGCCTCCAGTGATGGAGGAGAATCATACTGAGCCAACACATCTTTTAATTTGTCAGACAACCCTTGACAAAACTGGCTCCTAAGAGCTGGGTCATTCCACTGAGTATCTGTTGCCCATCTACGGAACTCAGAAGAATATTCCTCCGCTGGACGATTTCCTTGCCGTATTTTACGTAACTTTGTCTCAGCAAGGGAAACTCGATCCGGATCATCATATACCAGACCCAGGGCAGTAAAAAATCGATCCACTGACTGGAGATCTGGGGAGCCTGGAGGAATAGAGAACGCCCAAGATTGAGGGTCCCCTTGTAAGAGCGAGATAACAATTCCCACCCTCTGCTCTTCACTCCCAGATGACCGAGGCCGCAGCCGAAAGTACAATTTACATGCCTCCCGGAAAGTAAAAAATTTGTCCCGCCCACCAGTGAACCTGTCCGGGAGAGCAACCTTAGGTTCAGATCTGGTTTGCTCCGGGGGAGACAAAACCTTGGACTTAATGTCTGCCAACTCCATGGACAACCCCTGCAACTGCCGGGCCAGCTGGGCTACTGGATCCATGACAGCTGGGGAGAATCTTTAGTATTGGCCGGTGAAAATGTCACGCTGTATAGCAGATATATATATGTGATGACAGTAATCTATATCAAAAGGGCAACATACTATATAACATGCGCATAGATATATGATAACATAGAATTACCTGACAGAATGTCCAGTGGGCAATACGGAATCCGTTATACGCTGTCTCCGGCTAGAGGGGACCGGGGTCTATGCTGACCCTAAACTGGGGTCCTAACTAATCCCTCTACCTGGAGGTACTGTTAAAGGTACAGAGGTCCAGGCCACCAGCGTAAACCCTGTCTCCTATCAATCCCTGCCAACTGTAATCTAGTCCTAAGAAGGACCCTGATTACCACCAAAGGGAATGAACAGGTAACGGTTAATGAACAGAAAGACATACAAGAAAGACAAGAAATAAAGTAAATAAAGTCTTACATACAACACTCACACACAGTAGGAACACCTAAGGTCTCAGAGATAAACTATAAGCTATAAGAGTAAAAACAACTAAGGAACTCTTAGCTTAAGTATTCTCAGAACCAATCCAGTCTGCTAGACTACATGAATGCTTTCACCGGCCCTAACAAGCAGACTGGCAGGTATATGAAGGAATCTAATTAGAACATAATCAAAAGCAGCCGGGCGAGGCTGGACCTAGTCTTAGCAAAGAGCTAGGTAAAATTAACTCCCTCATTACCAAACACAAAGAAACAGCAACTCAGCTGTGAGAAGTCAGTGTGTAATCGCGACGATCCTCGTGGCGATACACCCATGACAGTACCCCCCCCTCTACGAGGGGACTCCGGACCCTCAGGGCCAGGTCTGCCCGGGTGAGTTGTGTGAAAGGTCCGAACCAATCGATCTGCGTTAACATCAGACGCAGGGACCCACGTCCTCTCCACAGGACCATACCCCCTCCAATGAACCAAGTACTGAAGGGATCGGCGACTGAGACGTGAGTCAATGATTTTCGACCCATGAAATTCCACGTTATCATTGACCACCACTGAAGGAGGAGGTAGAGGTGACGGTATGACTGGTGCCACATACTTTTTAAGTAATGACTTGTGAAACACATTATGAATTTTAAACGTAGGAGGGAGGTCCAGACGAAATGCCACAGGATTAATTATGGAACTGATCCTGTACGGCCCGATGAATCTGGGACCCAACCTCCAGGAGGAAACTTTAAGTTTTATATTCCTGGTAGACAACCAAACCAGATCGTTCACCTTCAGATCTAGACCAGAAACTCTCCCCCTATCAGCCATCCGTTTGTAACAGTTCCCCGTAACCTTCAGTCTTAACCGATCTGGAACTATCAGTCTCCCTGGAAGTCCCACAGGGGCGTCCCCCTGAGCCCCCAATACCTCCCCCTCAAGCTCAGAGCATACAGCTGACACTACAACTCCCTCCTGAGGAATAGGAACCGGATCATCCGTCTTCCCGGCCCCTGGGAAAGTACGAGATAAGGCATCAGGAAGCAACTTTATTGAGCAGTCATATGCGCGATGAGGAGGTAACTCTTTACACCCCTCCTCTGAGAACATCTCCCCAAAGTCCTCCAGAAAAGGAGACAAAGTCCTAGGCACAACCGCACCGATGACCGTGCTCATGCAGTTATTCCTGCAAAATTCACCCCACTGGCTTATCTTTCCGGATTGCCAATCAATCACTGGGTTATGTTTAGCCAACCAAGGAAGTCCCAACACAATAGGAGTAGGTAGACCCTCCAACACATAACAAGACAATTGCTCTTTATGTATTGCCCCTACTCGAAGATCTATGTTATGAACCGCTTGTACCAAGCTACCTGGACCGAGAGGTCTAGAATCAATAGAGACTATAGGGACCGGTTTGGCCAATACACTTAGTTGCATACCATGCACCTGGGCAAACCGAGCGTCCACCAGATTAGCCCCGGACCCACTATCAAGAAAAACAGAAATCCTCTCAGTTCTAGTACCAATCACCACCTCCGCAGGCACGAGAAACTGAGAGGGATTTGGGGACGAAATACACACTCCCAGGTTAACTCCTTTGCTCAAAGAGGCCCGGGATGGACACCCCCCAACAAAATGTCCCTCTCTCCCGCAAAAGAAACACCTTCTAGTCTTGCGGTGCACCGCCGATTCCCTCCTACAAAAAGATGTCCCTCCCAACTGCATGGGTTCCTCAGAACAGACCAGGGGAACCTCAGTATAAGGGACTTTAGTAGTAGGTGGAGTCATCACGGGAGGCGGAGTTACCTCGCGTCTTCCCCGAATTCGTCTATCAATGCGAATAGCGAGGGCCATAGCAGCCTCCAGTGATGGAGGAGAATCATACTGAGCCAACACATCTTTTAATTTGTCAGACAACCCTTGACAAAACTGGCTCCTAAGAGCTGGGTCATTCCACTGAGTATCTGTTGCCCATCTACGGAACTCAGAAGAATATTCCTCCGCTGGACGATTTCCTTGCCGTATTTTACGTAACTTTGTCTCAGCAAGGGAAACTCGATCCGGATCATCATATACCAGACCCAGGGCAGTAAAAAATCGATCCACTGACTGGAGATCTGGGAGCCTGGAGGAATAGAGAACGCCCAAGATTGAGGGTCCCCTTGTAAGAGCGAGATAACAATTCCCACCCTCTGCTCTTCACTCCCAGATGACCGAGGCCGCAGCCGAAAGTACAATTTACATGCCTCCCGGAAAGTAAAAAATTTGTCCCGCCCACCAGTGAACCTGTCCGGGAGAGCAACCTTAGGTTCAGATCTGGTTTGCTCCGGGGGAGACAAAACCTTGGACTTAATGTCTGCCAACTCCATGGACAACCCCTGCAACTGCCGGCCAGCTGGGCTACTGGATCCATGACAGCTGGGGAGAATCTTTAGTATTGGCCGGTGAAAATGTCACGCTGTATAGCAGATATATATATGTGATGACAGTAATCTATATCAAAAGGGCAACATACTATATAACATGCGCATAGATATATGATAACATAGAATTACCTGACAGAATGTCCAGTGGGCAATACGGAATCCGTTATACGCTGTCTCCGGCTAGAGGGTGACCGGGGTCTATGCTGACCCTAAACTGGGGTCCTAACTAATCCCTCTACCTGGAGGTACTGTTAAAGGTACAGAGGTCCAGGCCACCAGCGTAAACCCTGTCTCCTATCAATCCCTGCCAACTGTAATCTAGTCCTAAGAAGGACCCTGATTACCACCAAAGGGAATGAACAGGTAACGGTTAATGAACAGAAAGACATACAAGAAAGACAAGAAATAAAGTAAATAAAGTCTTACATACAACACTCACACACAGTAGGAACACCTAAGGTCTCAGAGATAAACTATAAGCTATAAGAGTAAAAACAACTAAGGAACTCTTAGCTTAAGTATTCTCAGAACCAATCCAGTCTGCTAGACTACATGAATGCTTTCACCGGCCCCTAACAAGCAGACTGGCAGGTATATGAAGGAATCTAATTAGAACATAATCAAAAGCAGCCGGGCGAGGCTGGACCTAGTCTTAGCAAAGAGCTAGGTAAAATTAACTCCCTCATTACCAAACACAAAGAAACAGCAACTCAGCTGTGAGAAGTCAGTGTGTAATCGCGACGATCCTCGTGGCGATACACCCATGACAGTACCCCCCCCTCTACGAGGGGACTCCGGACCCTCAGGGCCAGGTCTGCCCGGGTGAGTTGTGTGAAAGGTCCGAACCAATCGATCTGCGTTAACATCAGACGCAGGGACCCACGTCCTCTCCACAGGACCATACCCCCTCCAATGAACCAAGTACTGAAGGGATCGGCGACTGAGACGTGAGTCAATGATTTTCGACCCATGAAATTCCACGTTATCATTGACCACCACTGAAGGAGGAGGTAGAGGTGACGGTATGACTGGTGCCACATACTTTTTAAGTAATGACTTGTGAAACACATTATGAATTTTAAACGTAGGAGGGAGGTCCAGACGAAATGCCACAGGATTAATTATGGAACTGATCCTGTACGGCCCGATGAATCTGGGACCCAACCTCCAGGAGGAAACTTTAAGTTTTATATTCCTGGTAGACAACCAAACCAGATCGTTCACCTTCAGATCTAGACCAGAAACTCTCCCCCTATCAGCCATCCGTTTGTAACGTTCCCCGTAACCTTCAGTCTTAACCGATCTGGAACTATCAGTCTCCCTGGAAGTCCCACAGGGGCGTCCCCCTGAGCCCCCAATACCTCCCCCTCAAGCTCAGAGCATACAGCTGACACTACAACTCCCTCCTGAGGAATAGGAACCGGATCATCCGTCTTCCCGGCCCCTGGGAAAGTACGAGATAAGGCATCAGGAAGCAACTTTATTGAGCAGTCATATGCGCGATGAGGAGGTAACTCTTTACACCCCTCCTCTGAGAACATCTCCCCAAAGTCCTCCAGAAAAGGAGACAAAGTCCTAGGCACAACCGCACCGATGACCGTGCTCATGCAGTTATTCCTGCAAAATTCACCCCACTGGCTTATCTTTCCGGATTGCCAATCAATCACTGGGTTATGTTTAGCCAACCAAGGAAGTCCCAACACAATAGGAGTAGGTAGACCCTCCAACACATAACAAGACAATTGCTCTTTATGTATTGCCCCTACTCGAAGATCTATGTTATGAACCGCTTGTACCAAGCTACCTGGACCGAGAGGTCTAAATCAATAGAGACTATAGGGACCGGTTTGGCCAATACACTCAGTTGCATACCATGCACCTGGGCAAACCGAGCGTCCACCAGATTAGCCCCGGACCCACTATCAAGAAAAACAGAAATCCTCTCAGTTCTAGTACCAATCACCACCTCCGCAGGCACGAGAAACTGAGAGGGATTTGGGGACGAAATACACACTCCCAGGTTAACTCCTTTGCTCAAAGAGGCCCGGATGGACACCCCCCAACAAAATGTCCCTCTCTCCCGCAAAAGAAACACCTTCTAGTCTTGCGGTGCACCGCCGATTCCCTCCTACAAAAAGATGTCCCTCCCAACTGCATGGGTTCCTCAGAACAGACCAGGGGAACCTCAGTATAAGGGACTTTAGTAGTAGGTGGAGTCATCACGGGAGGCGGAGTTACCTCGCGTCTTCCCCGAATTCGTCTATCAATGCGAATAGCGAGGGCCATAGCAGCCTCCAGTGATGGAGGAGAATCATACTGAGCCAACACATCTTTTAATTTGTCAGACAACCCTTGACAAAACTGGCTCCTAAGAGCTGGGTCATTCCACTGAGTATCTGTTGCCCATCTACGGAACTCAGAAGAATATTCCTCCGCTGGACGATTTCCTTGCCGTATTTTACGTAACTTTGTTCAGCAAGGGAAACTCGATCCGGATCATCATATACCAGACCCAGGGCAGTAAAAAATCGATCCACTGACTGGAGATCTGGGGAGCCTGGAGGAATAGAGAACGCCCAAGATTGAGGGTCCCCTTGTAAGAGCGAGATAACAATTCCCACCCTCTGCTCTTCACTCCCAGATGACCGAGGCCGCAGCCGAAAGTACAATTTACATGCCTCCCGGAAAGTAAAAAATTTGTCCCGCCCACCAGTGAACCTGTCCGGGAGAGCAACCTTAGGTTCAGATCTGGTTTGCTCCGGGGGAGACAAAACCTTGGACTTAATGTCTGCAACTCCATGGACAACCCCTGCAACTGCCGGGCCAGCTGGGCTACTGGATCCATGACAGCTGGGAGAATCTTTAGTATGGCCGGTGAAAATGTCACGCTGTATAGCAGATATATATATTGTATGACAGTAATCTATATCAAAAGGGCAACATACTATATAACATGCGCATAGATATATGATAACATAGAATTACCTGACAGAATGTCCAGTGGGTCAATACGGAATCCGTTATACGCTGTCTCCGGCTAGAGGGTGACCGGGGTCTATGCTGACCCTAAACTGGGGTCCTAACTAATCCCTCTACCTGGAGGTACTGTTAAAGGTACAGAGGTCCAGGCCACCAGCGTAAACCCTGTCTCCTATCAATCCCTGCCAACTGTAATCTAGTCCTAAGAAGGACCCTGATTACCACCAAAGGGAATGAACAGGTAACGGTTAATGAACAGAAAGACATACAAGAAAGACAAGAAATAAAGTAAATAAAGTCTTACATACAACACTCACACACAGTAGGAACACCTAAGGTCTCAGAGATAAACTATAAGCTATAAGAGTAAAAACAACTAAGGAAGCTCTTAGCTTAAGTATTCTCAGAACCGATCCAGTCTGCTAGACTACATGAATGCTTTCACCGGCATCTAACAAGCAGACTGGCAGGTATATGAAGGAATCTAATTAGAACATAATCAAAAGCAGCCGGGCGAGGCTGGACCTAGTCTTAGCAAAGAGCTAGGTAAAATTAACTCCCTCATTACCAAACACAAAGAAACAGCAACTCAGCTGTGAGAAGTCAGAGTGTGTAATCGCGACGATCCTCGTGGCGATACACCCATGACAGTACCCCCCCCTCTACGAGGGGACTCCGGACCCTCAGGGCCAGGTCTGCCCGGGTGAGTTGTGTGAAAGGTCCGAACCAATCGATCTGCGTTAACATCAGACGCAGGGACCCACGTCCTCTCCACAGGACCATACCCCCTCCAATGAACCAAGTACTGAAGGGATCGCGACTGAGACGTGAGTCAATGATTTTCGACCCATGAAATTCCACGTTATCATTGACCACCACTGAAGGAGGAGGTAGAGGTGACGGTATGACTGGTGCCACATACTTTTTAAGTAATGACTTGTGAAACACATTATGAATTTTAAACGTAGGAGGGAGGTCCAGACGAAATGCCACAGGATTAATTATGGAACTGATCCTGTACGGCCCGATGAATCTGGGACCCAACCTCCAGGAGGAAACTTTAAGTTTTATATTCCTGGTAGACAACCAAACCAGATCGTTCACATTCAGATCTAGACCAGAAACTCTCCCCCTATCAGCCATCCGTTTGTAACGGTTCCCCGTAACCTTCAGTCTTAACCGATCTGGAACTATCAGTCTCCCTGGAAGTCCCACAGGGGCGTCCCCCTGAGCCCCCAATACCTCCCCCTCAAGCTCAGAGCATACAGCTGACACTACAACTCCCTCCTGAGGAATAGGAACCGGATCATCCGTCTTCCCGGCCCCTGGGAAAGTACGAGATAAGGCATCAGGAAGCAACTTTATTGAGCAGTCATATGCGCGATGAGGAGGTAACTCTTTACACCCCTCCTCTGAGAACATCTCCCCAAAGTCCTCCAGAAAAGGAGACAAAGTCCTAGGCACAACCGCACCGATGACCGTGCTCATGCAGTTATTCCTGCAAAATTCACCCCACTGGCTTATCTTTCCGGATTGCCAATCAATCACTGGGTTATGTTTAGCCAACCAAGGAAGTCCCAACACAATAGGAGTAGGTAGACCCTCCAACACATAACAAGACAATTGCTCTTTATGTATTGCCCCTACTCGAAGATCTATGTTATGAACCGCTTGTACCAAGCTACCTGGACCGAGAGGTCTAGAATCAATAGAGACTATAGGGACCGGTTTGGCCAATACACTTAGTTGCATACCATGCACCTGGGCAAACCGAGCGTCCACCAGATTAGCCCCGGACCCACTATCAAGAAAAACAGAAATCCTCTCAGTTCTAGTACCAATCACCACCTCCGCAGGCACGAGAAACTGAGAGGGATTTGGGGACGAAATACACACTCCCAGGTTAACTCCTTTGCTCAAAGAGGCTTCGGGATGGACACCCCCCAACAAAATGTCCCTCTCTCCCGCAAAAGAAACACCTTCTAGTCTTGCGGTGCACCGCCGATTTCCTCCTACAAAAAGATGTCCCTCCCAACTGCATGGGTTCCTCAGAACAGACCAGGGGAACCTCAGTATAAGGGACTTTAGTAGTAGGTGGAGTCATCACGGGAGGCGGAGTTACCTCGCGTCTTCCCCGAATTCGTCTATCAATGCGAATAGCGAGGGCCATAGCAGCCTCCAGTGATGGAGGAGAATCATACTGAGCCAACACATCTTTTAATTTGTCAGACAACCCTTGACAAAACTGGCTCCTAAGAGCTGGGTCATTCCACTGAGTATCTGTTGCCCATCTACGGAACTCAGAAGAATATTCCTCCGCTGGACGATTTCCTTGCCGTATTTTACGTAACTTTGTTCAGCAAGGGAAACTCGATCCGGATCATCATATACCAGACCCAGGGCAGTAAAAAAATCGATCCACTGACTGGAGATCTGGGGAGCCTGGAGGAATAGAGAACGCCCAAGATTGAGGGTCCCCTTGTAAGAGCGAGATAACAATTCCCACCCTCTGCTCTTCACTCCCAGATGACCGAGGCCGCAGCCGAAAGTACAATTTACATGCCTCCCGGAAAGTAAAAAATTTGTCCCGCCCACCAGTGAACCTGTCCGGGAGAGCAACCTTAGGTTCAGATCTGGTTTGCTCCGGGGGGAGACAAAACCTTGGACTTAATGTCTGCCAACTCCATGGACAACCCCTGCAACTGCCGGGCCAGCTGGGCTACTGGATCCATGACAGCTGGGGAGAATCTTTAGTATGGCCGGTGAAAATGTCACGCTGTATAGCAGATATATATATGTGATGACAGTAATCTATATCAAAAGGGCAACATACTATATAACATGCGCATAGATATATGATAACATAGAATTACCTGACAGAATGTCCAGTGGGCAATACGGAATCCGTTATACGCTGTCTCCGGCTAGAGGGTGACCGGGGTCTATGCTGACCCTAAACTGGGGTCCTAACTAATCCCTCTACCTGGAGGTACTGTTAAAGGTACAGAGGTCCAGGCCACCAGCGTAAACCCTGTCTCCTATCAATCCCTGCCAACTGTAATCTAGTCCTAAGAAGGACCCTGATTACCACCAAAGGGAATGAACAGGTAACGGTTAATGAACAGAAAGACATACAAGAAAGACAAGAAATAAAGTAAATAAAGTCTTACATACAACACTCACACACAGTAGGAACACCTAAGGTCTCAGAGATAAACTATAAGCTATAAGAGTAAAAACAACTAAGGAACTCTTAGCTTAAGTATTCTCAGAACCAATCCAGTCTGCTAGACTACATGAATGCTTTCACCGGCCCTAACAAGCAGACTGGCAGGTATATGAAGGAATCTAATTAGAACATAATCAAAAGCAGCCGGGCGAGGCTGGACCTAGTCTTAGCAAAGAGCTAGGTAAAATTAACTCCCTCATTACCAAACACAAAGAAACAGCAACTCAGCTGTGAGAAGTCAGAGTGTGTAATCGCGACGATCCTCGTGGCGATACACCCATGACAGTACCCCCCCCTCTACGAGGGGACTCCGGACCCTCAGGGCCAGGTCTGCCCGGGTGAGTTGTGTGAAAGGTCCGAACCAATCGATCTGCGTTAACATCAGACGCAGGACCCACGTCCTCTCCACAGGACCATACCCCCTCCAATGAACCAAGTACTGAAGGGATCGGCGACTGAGACGTGAGTCAATGATTTTCGACCCATGAAATTCCACGTTATCATTGACCACCACTGAAGGAGGAGGTAGAGGTGACGGTATGACTGGTGCCACATACTTTTTAAGTAATGACTTGTGAAACACATTATGAATTTTAAACGTAGGAGGGAGGTCCAGACGAAATGCCACAGATTAATTATGGAACTGATCCTGTACGGCCCGATGAATCTGGGACCCAACCTCCAGGAGGAAACTTTAAGTTTTATATTCCTGGTAGACAACCAAACCAGATCGTTCACTTCAGATCTAGACCAGAAACTCTCCCCCTATCAGCCATCCGTTTGTAACGGTTCCCCGTAACCTTCAGTCTTAACCGATCTGGAACTATCAGTCTCCCTGGAAGTCCCACAGGGGCGTCCCCCTGAGCCCCCAATACCTCCCCCTCAAGCTCAGAGCATACAGCTGACACTACAACTCCCTCCTGAGGAATAGGAACCGGATCATCGTCTTCCCGGCCCCTGGGAAAGTACGAGATAAGGCATCAGGAAGCAACTTTATTGAGCAGTCATATGCGCGATGAGGAGGTAACTCTTTACACCCCTCCCTTGAGAACATCTCCCCAAAGTCCTCCAGAAAGGAGACAAAGTCCTAGGCACAACCGCACCGATGACCGTGCTCATGCAGTTATTCCTGCAAAATTCACCCCACTGGCTTATCTTTCCGGATTGCCAATCAATCACTGGGTTATGTTTAGCCAACCAAGGAAGTCCCAACACAATAGGAGTAGGTAGACCCTCCAACACATAACAAGACAATTGCTCTTTATGTATTGCCCCTACTCGAAGATCTATGTTATGAACCGCTTGTACCAAGCTACCTGGACCGAGAGGTCTAGAATCAATAGAGACTATAGGGACCGGTTTGGCCAATACACTTAGTTGCATACCATGCACCTGGGCAAACCGAGCGTCCACCAGATTAGCCCCGGACCCACTATCAAGAAAAACAGAAATCCTCTCAGTTCTAGTACCAATCACCACCTCCGCAGGCACGAGAAACTGAGAGGGATTTGGGGACGAAATACACACTCCCAGGTTAACTCCTTTGCTCAAAGAGGTTCGGGATGGACACCCCCCAACAAAATGTCCCTCTCTCCCGCAAAAGAAACACCTTCTAGTCTTGCGGTGCACCGCCGATTTCCTCCTACAAAAAGATGTCCCTCCCAACTGCATGGGTTCCTCAGAACAGACCAGGGGAACCTCAGTATAAGGGACTTTAGTAGTAGGTGGAGTCATCACGGGAGGCGGAGTTACCTCGCGTCTTCCCGAATTCGTCTATCAATGCGAATAGCGAGGGCCATAGCAGCCTCCAGTGATGGAGGAGAATCATACTGAGCCAACACATCTTTTAATTTGTCAGACAACCCTTGACAAAACTGGCTCCTAAGAGCTGGGTCATTCCACTGAGTATCTGTTGCCCATCTACGGAACTCAGAAGAATATTCCTCCGCTGGACGATTTCCTTGCCGTATTTTACGTAACTTTGTCTCAGCAAGG
>JARQOD010005078.1:0-50271 GCA_033576555.1 Oophaga sylvatica
AAGCTATTTATTGTCAAACTACTGTGTTTTTCTCTTTTTAAATAATAATGACAACCCAAAACATCCAAATGATGCTTATCAAAATTTTAGATACCTTGGTGATTTTTGCCTGATAACATGCACTGAAGTTGACACAAATGGGTTTGAATGGCTACTAAATGAATGGCTAGCATCCTCACCTGTGACCTGTTTGCTTATAATCAGTGTGTGTGCATAAAAGCTGAGTGAGTTTCTGTGATCCAGACAGACTCTTGTTTCTTTCATCCAGCCACTGACATTTCTGGATATTGAGTCATGGGGAAAGCAAAAGAATTGTCAACAGATCTACTGGAAAAGGTAGTTGAACTGTATAAAACAGGAAAAGGATACAAAAAGACATCCAAGGAATTGATAATGGCAGTCAGTAGCTTTCAAACTGTGATTAACAAATGGAAAATCAGGGGTTCTGTAAATACAAAACCACGGTCAGGTAGACCAAAAAAATTTTGTGCACAACTGCCAGGAAAATCGTTCGGGATGCAAAGAAAATCCCACAAATAACATCAGCTAAAATACTGGACTCTCTGAAAACTAGTGGTGTGGCTGTTTCAAGATACACAATAAGGAGGTACTTGAAGAAAAATGGGCTTGCATGGTCGAGTCGCCAGAAGAAATCCATTACTGCGCAAATGCTACAAAGTATCTCACCTACAATACACAAAACAGCACAGAGACAAGCCTCAAAACTTCTGGAACAAGATAACTTGAAGCGATGAGGCTAAAATTGAACTTTTTGGCCACAACCATAAACGTTACAAATGGAAAGAGGTCAACAAGGCTTATGATGAAAGGAACACCATTCCTACTGTAAAGCACGGAGGTGGATCACTGATATTTTGGGGATGTGTGAGCTACAAAGGCACAGGAAACTTGGTCAGAGTTGAAGGAAAGATGAATGCAGCACGTTATCAGCAAATACTGGAGGAAAATTTGCAATCATCAGCTCGGAAGCTGCGCATGGGACGTACTTGGATGTTCCAACATGACAATGATCGTAACAGCATAGCAAAGTGAAGGTTCTGGAGTGGCCATCTCAGTCTACTGACATCAATATCATTGAGCCACTCTGAGGCGAACTCAAGCGTGCAGTTCGTGCTAGACAGCCGAGGAATTTACAGGAACTGGAGGCTTTTTGCCAAGAAGAGTGGCCAGCTTTGCTATCTGAGAAAATAAAAAACCTCATCCACAACTACCACAAAAGACTTCAAGCTGTCATTGATGTTAGAGGGTGCAATACACGGTATTAAGAAAAAGTGGTATGTGAAGTTTTGATTAGGCTCAGTTGGTTGTTTTGGGTTGTCATTATGATTTAAAAAGCGAAAACACAGTAGTTTGACAATAAATGGCTTCACCCAACCAGTAACCATGAGTAGAGAAAAAGTTTTAGTGTTATCATTCATATTCTCTGAATAAAGGCCAAGAAAGCAAAAATTCTGCTGGGGTATGTAAACTTTTGAGCACAACTGTGTATATCTATATACACTGCTCAAAAAAATAAAGGGAACACTCAAATAACACATCCTAGAAATGAATGAATTAATGAAATATTCTCATTAAATACTTTGTTCTGTGCAAAGTTGAATGTGCTGACAACAAAAATCACACAAAAATCATCAATGGAAATCAAATATATTAACCAATGGAGGCCTGGATTTGGAGTCACCCACAAAATTAAAGTGGAATGTAATGTCCTTAAAACAAGACAAAATGATGCTCAGTAGTGTGTGTGGCCTCCACGTGCCTGTCTGACCTCCCTACAACACCCGGCCTTGCTCCTGATGAGGCGGCGGATGGTCTCCTGAGGGATCTCCTCCCAGACCTGGACAGAAAAAGCAACCTGGTTAAATGTAAATGTATTTCATGTGATGATGAACACTGACAGGTATTTACATATGTAGATTGGTAATACAATTAATTGGTTTGATAAGTAGAGGCCAAAAAATGTCTTCCGGTTGAGGTGCCACCTGCAGGTCATTGTGTTTTTCTGTAGGTTTCTGAAAATGAATGTTTAAACTGTCTTTAGTTATAAAATCGTGAATGTGTGGTTTGTTTGGCTCTTTTCTTCCTGAAGGGGGCAAATTTACCTTTCAAATGGTGTATCATTTGTGTGTGTGGGGAGAAGTACCGTATATACCCATGTATAAGCCGAGATTTTCAGCCCATTTTTTAGGGCTGAAAGTCCCCCTCTCGGCTTATACTCGGGTCATATACGGGGGTCGGCGTGGGATTGGGAGCGGGGGTGTCGGATCATACTCACCCCTCCGCCGGCGCGGTCTCTGCAGCCCCCCTGCTTCTCCCACGATCTCCGGCTCCTTCTTGCAATGGTCACTTGGCACCGCTCATTAAAGTCATGAATATGCACATAATCATGACTTTAATGAGCGGTAGCACATGACCGCTGCAGGACTGAAGCGCTGCGGAGAGCGCCGGGAGAAGAAGAGTGTCTGCAGGGACGCGCGGTGGAGGGGTGAGTATAGCTATATTTACCTGTCCTCTCTCCACCGTTGCGCGCTGCTCCCTCGGTCCTGGCTGTGAATGTTCAGGCAGAGGGCGCGATGACGTCGTTAGTGCGCGCCCCGCCCCCTGCCAAATCATTCACAGCCAGAGGAGTCAGACCGAGGGAGCAGCACAGCGGTGCAGAGAGAACAGGTAAATATCTCAGGTGCCGGGGTCCTGAGCGAGCGGTGACACCGGCACCTGGCCCCCATAGCGCGCCGCTGTCACCGCCTGCTCAGGACACCGGCACCTGGCCCCCAGTGACGAGAGGTGAGTATGTCATTTTTTTTTTTGCAGCAGCATATGAGGTCTATACTATGGGGCATAATTGTGCAGCATATGGGGCATAATATGGAGCATATGGGGACATAATATGGAGCATATGGGGGCATAATATGGAGCATATACGGGCATAAGCTGTGGAACATATGGGGGCATAATCTGGAGCATATGGGGGCATAATCTGTGGAACATATGGGGGCATAATCTGGAGCATATGGGGGCATAAGCTGTGGAGCATATGGGGGCATAAGCTGTGGAACATATGGGGGCATAATCTGGAGCATATGGGGCATAAGCTGTGGAATATATGGGGCATAATCTGGAGCATATGGGGGCATAAGCTGTGGAACATATGGGGGCATAATCTGGAGCATATGGGAGCATAATCTGGAGCATATGGGGGCATAAGCTGTGGAACATATGGGGCATAATATGGAGCATATGGGGGCATAATCTGTGGAACATATGGGGCATAATCTGGAGCATATGGGGGCATAATCTGTGGAACATATGGGGCATAATCTGGAGCATATGGGGGCATAATATGTGGAACATTTGGGGCATAATCTGGAGCATATTGGGCATAATCTGCAGCATATGGGGGCATAATCTGTGGAGAATATGGGGCATAATCTGGAGCATATTGGGCATAATCTGCAGCATATGGGGGCATAATCTGTGGAGCATCATATGGGGCATAATCATTTTTCACCCTAGGCTTATATGCGAGTCAATAAGTTTTCCCAGTTTTTTGTGGCAAAATTAGGGGGTCAGCTTATACACGGGTCGGCTTATACATGAGTATATACGGTAATCAGCGAAAAAGCAGTTCATGTATGCAAATGTGTTTGCATATGTGATTCACCTGCAGTGAAGAGTGCAATCATTCAATGTTCCTGAAATAGGCTGGGAAAGCAGTTGGGCAAGCTGGAAAGATCCCAAGGCAAATGTTTGGATTTGTTTGTGATGTCTGTAAGCAGCTTTGTGGTAGTGTGCTTTGGGGTTGTGTGCTGCCACCTGCAGATAATTTGACCTTTCAAATGGTGTATCATTTGTTTGTGTGAGTGGAGTATGAACAGTGCATGTTTACAAATGTGTTTGCATATGTGCCTCACCTGCAGTGAAGTGCGCAATCCTCCAATTTGGCTAAAATAGGCTGGGCAAGCAGTTTGGCAAGCTGGAAAGCCCCCAAGGCAAATGTTTGGATTTGTTTGTGATGTCTGTAAGCATCTTTGTGGTAGTGTGCTTTGGGGTACTATGGTTCCACCTGCAGGTCATTTTTCCTTACTGCAGGTTTATGAAAATTAATGTTTAAACTGTATTTTGTGATCAGATCATGGATGGGTGGTTTGTTTGGCTATTTTCTTGCTGAAGGGGGAAAGTTCACCTTTCCAATGGTGTATCATTTGTGTGTGTGGGTGCAGTATGAACGGAGATACAAAGTAATCACCGAAAAGCAGTATTTAGAAACAGTAGAACAGATATATATGTTTCGAGCTATTGGCCCTCGTCAGTGCAAAGTATGAGAACTGATTTGGCTTAGAGGCTCTGGACTGAGGTCTAAAAGTTAATGTTTTTCCTTGCGGAGACTGACATCCCGGCTCTGGCATGTCAAGGTAAAAAGGCTTATTCACCGTGCAATGCTTATATATATATATATATATGTGTATATATATATATATATATATATATATATATATATATATATATACACCGTACAGACCAAAAGTTTGGACACACCTTCTCATTCAAAGATTTTTCTGTATTTTCATGACTATGAAAATTGTATATTCACACTGAAGGCATCAAAACCATGAATTAACACATGTGGATTTATATACTTAACAAAAAAGTGTGAAACAACTGAAAATATGTCTTATATTCTAGGTTCTTCAAAGTAGCCACCTTTTTCTTTGATTACTGTTTTGCACACTCTTGGCATTCTCTTGATGAGCTTCAAGAGGTAGTTACCGGTAATGGTTTTCACTTCACAGGTGTGCCCTGTCAGGTTTAATAAGTGTGATTTCTTGCCTTATAAATGGGGTTGGGACCATCAGTTGCGTTGTGCAGAAGTCTGGTGGATACACAGCTGATAGTCCTACTGAATAGACTTTTAGAATGTGTATTGTGGCAAGAAAAAAGCAGCTAAGTAAAGAAAAACAAGTAGCCATCATTAATTTAACCCCTTCCCGACCCATGACGCCTACGTCGGCGTCATGAAAACCAGTGGCATCCCGACCCATGACGCCTACGTAGGCGTCATGGTATAAATCATGTTCCTGCGGGTCGGGTGACCGTGCTCACTGAAAGGTCACCCGACCCGCAGTAACAAGACCCTTTGTGCATCACCACAGTGGGGGTGGCTTAACCCCCACGTGGCTACGATTGCTGTGATTGGCTGTTTCACTTTTAACAGCCAATCAGACCGATTTGTAATATTTTACCAATGAAATTTGGTGAAATATTACAATCCAGCCATGGCCGATGCTGCAATAGCATCTGCCATGGCTGGACACCGAGTTCCCCCCCTCCCCACACCGAGTTCCCCCCCTCCCCACACCGAGTGACGGCGGTGATCAGCCGCTGCCACCGATTCATGGTGGCGATCAGTCACCGCCGTTACTATCTGTTGCCCTGTGCTCCGGTCCCCTCCGCTCCGGTCCGCTCCCCCCGCCTTCCGATCACCCCCTCAGCTCTTCTCACTGCCCCCGGTCTTCTGGTGCTCGTGCATCCGTCCCGGCGTCCGTCCAGGACTCTTCATGGGCGCCGCCATCTTGGAAAATGGCGGGCGCATGCGCAGTGCACCTTCCAAAGTTCATAAATTTATTTTGATCACTTATAAACTCTCACAGTGATCAAAATAAAAAAAAAAAGGAAATAAACGCCCCCTTTATCACCCCCATAGGTAGGGACAAAAAATAAAAAAAATATATTTTTTTTTTCTAGTAGGGTTAGAATCACAGTTATGGTTAGGTTAGGGTTAGCCTTAGGGTTATAATTAGGGTTAGGGTTAGGCTGGATTCATATCGCGTTATGGCAGTCTGTTAGACGGACTGCGTTACACCACTGTATAACGCTGTGTAACGCAGTCCGTTAACGCTGCCATTCACCCCCATTTGAGGGCGCATCGCGACGCATGCCGTAAAGTGATCGCGTTATGCTATACCATTACCAGCCCGTCAACGCTATGTGTTGAACGGGCTGGTAAATCATAATGTGAACCTAGCCTTAGGGTTAGGTTAGGGTTAGGACTACAGTCATGGACAAAAGTTTTGAGAATGACACAAATATTAATTTTTACAAAGTCTACTGCTTCACTTTTTCTAATGGCAATTTGCATATACTCCAGAATGTTATAAAGAGTGATCAGCTTAACAGCAATTACTTGCAAAGTCAATATTTGGCTAGAAAATTAACTTTATCCCCCAAAACACATTTCAACATCATTGCAGCCCTGCCTTAAAAGGACCAGCTAACCTCTTTTCAGTGATTGCTCCATTAACACAGGTGTGGGTGTTGATGAGGACATGGCTGGAGATCAATCTGTCATGATTAAGTAAGAATGAGACCACTGGACACTTTAAAAGGAGGCTGGTGCTTGGCATCATTGTTTCTCTTCTGTTAACCATGGTTATCTCTAAAGAAACACGTGCAGTCATCATTGCAATGTACAAAAATGGCCTAACAGGGAAGAGTATCGCAGCTAGAAAGATTGCACCTCAGTCAACAATCTATCGCATCATCAAGAACTTCAAGGAGAGAGGTTCCTTTGTTGCCAAAAAGGCTCCAGGGCGCCCAAGAAAGACCAGCAAGCGCCAGGACCGTCTCTTAAAAGTGTTTCAGCTGCGGGATCGGGCTACCAGCAGTGCAGAGCTTGCTCAGGAATGGCAGCAGGCAGGTGTGAGTGCATCTGCACGGACTGTGAGGCGGAGACTCTTGGAGCAAGGCCTGGTCTCAAGGAGGGCAGCAAAGAAGCCACTTCTCTCCAGAAAAAACATCATTGACAGACTGATATTCTGCAAAAGGTACATGCAGTGGGCTGCTGAGGACTGGGGTAAAGTTATTTTCTCTGATGAATCCCCTTTTCGATTGTTTGGGACATCAGGAAAACGCCTCATTCGGAGAAGACAAGGTGAGCGCTACCACCAGTCTTGTCTCATGCCAACTGTTAAGCATCCTGAAACCATTCATTGTGGGGTTGCTTCTCAGCCAAGGGAATCGGCTCTCTCACAGTCTTGCCTAAAAACACAGCCATGAATAAAGAATGGTACCATAATGTCCTCCAAGAGCAACTTCTCCCAACCCTCCAAGAGCAGTTTGGCGATCAACAATGCCTTTTCCAGCATGATGGAGCACCTTGCCATAAAGCAAAGGTGATAACTAAATGGCTCAGGGAACAAAACATAGAGATTTTGTTTCCATGGCCTGGAAATTCCCCAGATCTTAATCCCATTGAGAACTTGTGGTCAATCATCAAGAGACGGGTGGACAAACAAAAACCTAAAAATTCTGACAAAATGAAAGCATTGATTGTGCAAGAATGGACTGCTATCAGTCTGGATTTGGTCCAGAAGTTGATTGAGAGCATGCCAGGGAGAATTGCAGAGATCCTGAAGAAGAAGGGTCAACACTGCAAATATTAACTCATTCTAACTGTCAATATAAGCTTTTGTTACTCATATGTTTGCAATTATAATTTCTGTCTGTGATAAAAACATCTGTCAAACAGACATAAAAACCAGAGGGCAGCAGATCATGTGAAAATATAATATTTGTGTCATTCTCAAAACTTTTGGCCATGACTGTATGGTTAGGGTTAGCATTAGGGTTAGGGTTATTTTTAGGGTTAGGGTTAGGCTGGATTCATATCGCATTATGGCAGTCCGTTAGATGGACTGCGTTACACCACGTTATAACGCGGTGTAACGCAGTCTGTTAACGCTGCCATTCACCCCCATTTGAGGGCGCATCGCGACGCATGCCGTAAAGCGGCATGCGTTCGTGACGTGCCGTCATTCAGTGACGGAGCCTCGGACGCGGCCTGCAGCGTCTGGGCTCCGTCACCGCTAGCGCAGATGAATCATCTGCTGATTCCTTTGCGCTAGCTGGTATAGCATAACGCTATCGCGTTATGCTATACCGTTACCAGCCCATCAACGCTATGTGTTGAACGGGCTGGTAAAACGTAATGTGAACCTAGCCTTTAGCATTAGAGTTAGAATTAGGGTTAGGGTTAGAATTAGGGTTACGATTAGAATTAGGGTTAGGTTTGGAATTTGGGTTAGGGTTGGAATTAGGGTTAGGGTTAGAATTAGGGTTAGGGTTGGGGTTAGGGTTAGGCTTGTGGTTAGGGTTATGGTTAGGGTTGGGATTATGGTTAGGGGTGTGTTGGGGTTAGGGTTATGGTTAGGGTTTGGATTAGGGTTAGAGGTGTGTAGGGGTTAGGGTTGTGGTTAGGGGTGTGTTGGTGTTAGGGTTGGAGTTAGAATTGAGGGGTTTCCACTATTTGGGCACATCAGGGGGTCTCCAAACGCGACATGGCGCCTCCATTGATTCCTGCAAATTTTGCGTTCAAAAAGTCAAACAGTGCTCCCTTTATTCCGAGCACCGACGTGTGCCCAAACAATGGTTTTACCCCCACATATTGGGTATCAACGTACTCAGGAAAAATTGCACAAGAACTTTGGGGGTCTAATTTCTCCTGTTACCCTAGGGAAAAAAATTGGGGGCTAAAAAATCAATTTTTGAGGGAAAGAAATGATTTTTTATTCTCATGGCTCTGGGTTATAAACTTCTGTGAAGTACTTGGGGGTTTAAAGTGCTCACAACACATCTAGATAAGTTCCTTGGGTGGTCTAGTTTCCAAAATGGGGTCACTTGGGGGGGTTTCCACAGTTTAGGTACATCAGGGGCTCTGCAAGCGTAACATGACGCCCGCAGACCATTCCATCAGGTCGGCATTTCAAAATGTCACTACTTCCCTTCCGAGCCCCGTGTGCCCGAACAGTGGTTCCCCCCACATATGGGGTACCAGTGTACTCAGGACAAACTGTACAAGAACTTTTGGGGTCCAATTGCTCCTGTTACCCTTGTGAAAATAAAAAATTGCGGACTAAAAAAAAATCAGTTTTGGAAAAAAAAAAATATTTTTTATTTTCACAGCTCTTCATTATAAACTTCTGTGAAGCACGTGGGGGTTCAAGGTGCTCACCACACATCTGGATAAGTTTCTTGGGGGGTCTAGTTTCCAAAATGGGGTCACTTGTGGGGGGTTTCTACTGTTTAGGTACATCAGGGACTCTGCAAACGTAACAAGATACCAGCAGACCTATCCATGAAGTCTGCATTTCAAAGCGTCACTACTTCCCTTCGAGCCTTGACGTGTGCCCAAACAGTGGTTCCCCCCCACATATGTGGTACCAGCGTACTCAGGACAAACTGGACAACAACTTTTGGGGTCCAGTTTTCTCCTGTGACCATTGTGAAAATAAAAAATAGGGGGCTAAAAAATGATTTTTTGAGAAAAAAAATTGTTTTTTATTTTCACAGCTGTGTTATAAACTTCTGTGAAGCACCTGGGGGTTCGAAGTGCTCACTGTGCATCTAGATAAGTTCCTTAGGGGGTCTAGTTTCCAAAATGGGATCATTTGTGGTGGAGCTCCAAAGTTTAGGCACACAGGGGCCCTCGAAACACGACATGGTGTCCACTAACGATTGGAGCTAATTTTTCATTAAAAAAGTCAAATGGCACTCCTTCCCTTCTGAGCCCTGCCGTGCGCCCAAACAGTGGTTCCCCCCACATATGGGGCACCAGAGTACTCAGGAAAAACTGGACAACAACTTTTGGGGTCCAATTTATCCTGTTACCCTTGGGAAAATAAAAAATAGCGGGCTAAAAAATGATTTTTGAGGAACAAAAATGATTTTTTATTTTCACTGCTCTGCGTTTATAAACTTCTGTGAAGCACTTGGGGGTTCAAAGTGCTCACTACACATCTAGATAAGCTCCTTGGGGGGTCAAGTTTCCAAAATGGGGTCACTTGTGGGAGGTTTCTACTGTTTAGGCACATCAGGGGCTCTGCAAATGCAACATGACGCCCGCAGAACATTCCTTCAAGTCTGCATTCCAAAATGGCGATCCTTCCCTTCTGAGCTCTCCCATGCACCAAAACAGTGGTTCCCCCCCACATATGGGGTTTTGGTGTACTCAGGACAAACTGCACAACAACTTTTGTGGTCCAATTTCTCCTGTTACCCTAGTGAAAATAAACAATAGCGGGCTAAAAAATCATTTTTGAGGCAAAAAATGATTTTTTTATTTTCACTGCTCTGCGTTATAAACTTCTGTGAAGCACTTGGGGGTTCAGAGTGCTCACAACACATCTAGATAAGTTCCATAAGGGGTCTAGTTTCCAAAATGGTGTCACATGTGGGGGGTTTTCACTGTTTAGGCTCACAGGGGCTCTCCAAACGCGTCATGGTGTCCGCTAACGATTGGAGCTAATTTTCCATTCAAAAAGTCAAATGGTGCTTCTTCCCTTCTGGGCCCTGCTGTGCGCCCAAACTGGTTTATGACCACATATGAGGTATCTGTGTACTCAGGAGAAATTGCCCAACAAATTTTAGGATCCATTTTCTCCTGTTGCCCATGTGAAAATGAAAAAACTGAGGCTAAAAGAAAATTTTTGTGAAAAAAAAGTACTTTATTTTTTTACGGATCAATTTGTGAAGCACCTGGGGGTTCAAAGTGCTCACTATGCATCTAGGTAAATTCCTTGGAGGTTCTAGTTTCCAAAATGGGGTCACTTGTGGGGGAGCTCCAATGTTTAGGCACACAGGGACTCTCCAAATGCGACATGGCAACCGCTAAATATTCCAGCATATTTTCCATTCAAAAAGTCAAATGGCGCTCCTTCCCTTCTGAGCCCTGCCGTGCGCCCAAACAGTGGTTTATGACCATGTATGAGGTATCTGTGTACTCAGGAGAAATTGCCCAACAAATTTTAGGATCCATTTTATCCTGTTACCCATGTAAAAATGAAAAAATTGATGGTAAAAGAAAATTTTTGTTGGAAAAATTAAAATGTCCATTTTTTCCTTCCACGTTGCTTTAGTTCCTGTGAAGCACCTGAAGGGTTAATAATCTTCTTGAATGTAGTTTTGAGTAACTTGAGGGGTGCAGTTTTTATAATGTTATCACTTTTGGGTATTTTCTGCCATATAGACCCCTCAAAGTGACTTCAAATGTGAGGTGGTCCGTAAAAAAAAATGACTTTCTAAATTTTGTTGTAAAAATGAGAAATCGTGGTCAACTTTTAACCCTTATAACTTCCTAACAAAAAAGATTTTGTTTCCAAAACTGTGCTGATTTAAAGTAGACATGTGGGAAATGATATTTATTAACTATTTTGTGTCACATAACTCTCTGATTTAACAGAATAAAAATTCAAAATTTGAAAATTGCTAAATTTTCAAAATTTTCGCCAGATTTCCAATTTTTTCACAAATAAACGCAAAAATTATCAACCTAAATTTACCACTAACATGAAGCCCAATATGTCACGAAAAAACAGTCTCAGAATCGCTAGGATCCGTGGAAGCTTTCCTGAGTTATTACCTCATAAAGGGACACTGGTCAGAATTGCAAAAAATGGCAAGGTCTTTAAGGTCAAAATAGGCTGGGTCATGAAGGGGTTAAGAAATGAAGGTCAGTCAGTCCGAAAAATTGGGAAAACTTTGAAAGTGTCCCCAAGTGCAGTTGCAAAAACCATCATACTAAGAAACTGGCTCACATGAGGACCGCCCCAGGAAAGGAGGATAATTTTATCCGAGTCACCAGCCTCAGAAATTGCAGGTTAACAGCAGCTCAGATTAGTGATCAGGTCAATGCCACACAGAGTTCTAGCAGCAGACACATCTCTACAACAACTGTTAAGAGGAGACTTTGTGCAGCAGGCCTTCATGGTAAAATAGCTGCTAGGAAACCACTGCTAAGGACAGGCAACAAGCAGAAGAGACTTGTTTAGGCTAAAGAACACAAGGAATGGACCAGTGGAAATCTGTGCTTTGGTCTGATGAGTCCAAATTTGAGATCTTTGGTTCCAACCACCGTGTCTTTGTGCGATGCAGAAAAGGTGAACGGATGGACTCTACATGCCTGGTGAAGCATGGAGGAGGAGGTGATGATGTGGGGGTGCTTTGCTGGTGATACTGTTGGAGATTTATTCAAAACTGAAGGCATACTGAACCAGCATGGCTACCACAGCGTCTTGCAGCGGCATGCTATTCCATCCGGTTTGCATTTAGTTGGACCATCGTTTTTTTTCAACAGGACAATGACCCCAAACACCTCCAGTCTGTGTAAGAGCTATTTGACCAAGAAGGAGAGTGATGGGGTGCTACGCGAGACCTGAACCCAATCGAGATGGTTTGGGGTGAGCTGGACCGCAGAGTGAAGGCAAAAGGGCCAACAAGTGCTAAGCATCTCTGGGAACTCCTTCAAGATTGTTGGAAGACCATTTCCGGTGACTACCTCTTGAAGCTCATCAAGAGAATGCCAAGAGTGTGCAAAGCAGTCATCAAAGCAAAAGGTGGCTACTTTGAAGAACCTAGAATATAAGACATATTTTCAGTTGTTTCACACTTTTTTGTTAAGTATATAATTCCACATGTGTTAATTCATAGTTTTGATGCCTTCAGTGTGAATGTACAATTTTCATAGTCATGAAAATTCAGAAAAATCTTTGAATGAGAATGTGTGTCCAAATTTTTGGTCTGTACTATATATATATATATATATATATATCTATGTATCTATAGATATATTTATCTATAGATATATAAATATATATTAATCTTATAATAATAAATAATCTTTACTTTTAAATAGCGCTAACATATTCCGCAGCTCTTTGCAGTTTGCACACATTATCGTCACTGTCCCCGATGGGGCTCACAATCTACATTCCTTATCAGTGTGGTTTTGGAGTGTGGGAGGAAACCGGAGTACCCGGAGTAAACCCACGCAAACACGGGAAGAGCATACAAACGCCTTGCAAATGTTGTCCTTGGTGGGACTTGAACCCAGGACTATTCATTGAGCCACCTGTTATGATTTGGTAGCTGAGGAGAGCAGGCAAAAACAGCAATACACCAGAGAGGTTGGAATCTACTGGACTGCAGTACCCTGACTAACCACCACAACTAAAGGCAGCCGTGGAGCGTACCTACGTTGGTCCTAGACGCCTCGCCACAGCCTGTGAGGCTAACTACACCTAAAGCTAGAAAGAGGAAAGCTATCTGCCCCGGAGCAGATCCCCAAAGAACATAGGAAGCCCCCAAACATGTAATGGCGGTTAGACAAGAGGCAATACAGACACAGACAGAAAATAGTATGAGCAAATGTTGGGGCCCAATCTTCCTAGAAAGAAAAGGATAGGAAGGACACTTACTGCAATCCAAAAAACCCTAAAAAAATACCAACTCTACTAATTGCAAAAATACCTGAGATCACACGACCTCTACCACCTAAATTAGTTCTCTGGTGTAACAAAACTAAGCCGCAGCCACTGAAAAAACTGGAAAAGGCAAATAAACAAATAACAGTGGCTAAGATAAACTGAGAGGAGCACAAGCCCCCGGAGTGGACCTGGCTGACCTCCACAGAACTGCAGGAAAAAATGCAAAAAGCAAGCACAAAAATAAAAGCAGAAAATATCTTATCTGTTAGCAGAAGATGCAGGCAAGACTCAGCAAGCTTCCATGTGAACCAGGAACCAAAGTTGAGACAAGAACAATTGATCACGGGCAACCCTAATGGGAGGGAACCTCCCTTATACAAGACCAGTCTGTAATCCTGATTGCCAATCTTCACAATCTTCATTGAATGGTTCAGTACTGTTTGTAACCACCAGAGGGAGCTTCTGCTCAGAATTCATTTCTAACACATTCACAACAGTACCCCCCCTAGAGGAGGGGTCACCGAACCCTCATTTGGGCAACCAGGTCGGTCAGGATGAGCTCTGTGATACGCACGGATCAGTCTCCTAGCATGGATGTCCGAAGCAAACACCCAAGAATTGTCCTCCTGACCATAACCTCTCCACTTAACCAAATACTGGAGTTTCCGTCTAGAAAAACGAGAATCCAATATTTTCTCAACCACATACTCCAGATTGCCCTCAACCAAAACAGGGTCAGGAGGTGCAGCCATTGGAACCACTGGCTCGACAAACCTCTTCAATAAGGACTTGTGGAACACGTTATGGATCTTAATTGTCCCTGGAAGAAGTAAACGAAAGGAAACAGGATTAAGAATCTCCATGATCTTATAAGGTCCAATGAACCTAGGCTTAAACTTAGGAGATGCAACTCTCATAGGGATATTTCTTGAGGACAACCAGACCAAGTCCCCCACTTCAAACCGAGGACCATCAGTCCTATGCCGGTTGGCAAACCGCTGGGCCCTCTCCTGAGAGAGGGACAACCTCTCCACTACCTGGTCCCAAATCTGCTGCATACGCTTCACAACAGAGTCAACACCTGGACAGACAGAAGCCTCCGTCTGTCCCGAAGAAAATCGAGGGTGAAACCCAAAATTGCAGAAAAATGGAGACATCAAAGTGGCAGAGCTAGCCCTATTATTAAGAGCAAACTCAGCCAAAGGCAAAAAGAGACCCAGTCATCTTGATCAGCAGACACAAAGCATCTCAGATAAGTCTCCAATGTCTGGTTTGTTCTCTCAGTTTGTCCATTGGTCTGAGGATGAAAAGCGAGGAGAAAGACAATTGAACACCAAGTTTAGAACAAAAAATCCTCCAAAATCTGGAAACAAACTGGACTCCTAGGTCAGACAAAATGTTCTCAGGAATGCCATGTAACCGAACCACGTGCTGAAGGAACAAAGGCACCAATTCGGAGGAGGAAGGCAACTTAGGTAATGGCACAAGATGTATCATTTTGGAAAACCTATCACAAATCACCCAGATAACGGTCATTCTCTGAGAAACAGGGAGGTCGGAAATGAAATCCATATAGATATGGGTCCATGGTCTCTTGGGCACAGGCAATGGCATCAACAAACCACTAGAGCGAGAGCAAGGCTTGGAGCGAGAGCAGGACTGCACAAATTCCCTGACGTCATGAGACAAAGTAGGCCACCAAAAGAACCGACTAGCCAAGTCTGGTACCAAAAATTCTGGGATGACCGGCAACGCGGAACAATGAATCTCAGACATCACACTCTTCTTCCACTGGTCTGTGACAAACAATTTCCCAATAGGGCAGCGCTCGGGTTTATCCTCCTGACACCGTTCCAGAGCCAGTCTCAAATTGGGCGAGATGGCGGAAAGAACTACACCCTCTTTCAAAATAACAGCAGGATCAGATAACTCAGGAGAGTCCGCAAGGAAACTCCTCGAGATGGCATCCGCCTTAGCATTCTTAGTGCCAGGAAGAAAGGAAACCACAAAATTAAAACGTGTGAAAAACAAGGCCCACCTGGCCTGTCTAGGATTAAGTCGCTTGGCTGATTCCAGATAAACCAGATTCTTATGGTCCGTGAGGACCACCACCTGATGTTTGGCTCCCTCCAGCCAATGTCTCCACTCTTCAAAAGCCCACTTCATGGCCAATAACTCCCAATTACCCACGTCATTAATACGTTCAGTTGGAGAAAATTTTCGAGAGAAAAAGGCACAAGGGTTACTTTTAGAGGTTTCTGGATCTCTTTGGGACAAAACGGCACCTGCTCCAATTTCAGAGGCATCAACCTCCACCTGAAATGGCAGAGAAACATCAGGCTGCCGTAGAACAGGAGCAGAAGTGAATCTCTGCTTAAGTTCCTGAAACGCAGAGACTGCCTCAGGAGGCCAATTCACCACATCAGAACTCTTTTTGGTCAAATCAGTCAATGGTTTAACAATAACAGAGAAATTACCAATAAATTTACGATAAAAATTGGCAAAACCCAAGAATCTCTGAAGAGCCTTTAATGAAGTAGGTTGGACCCAATCACAGATGGCCTGAACCTTGACCGGGTCCATTTCAATAACAGATGGGGACAAAATGAATCCCAGAAATGAGATCCTCTGTACGCCAAAAAGACACTTTGATCCCTTCACATACAGAGCATTCTCTCTCAAAATCTGGAACACAGTCCGAACATGTTTCACATGAGAGTCCCAGTCATTGGAAAAAATCAAGATATCATCCAAATAAACAATCAGAAATTTATCCACAAAATCCCTGAAAATGTCATTCATGAAGGACTGGAAGACGGAAGGAGCATTAGTAAGCCCAAAGGGCATCACTAGGTACTCAAAATGCCCCTCTGGGGTATTAAATGCCGTCTTCCATTCATCCCCGTGCTTAATGCGAATAAGGTTATACGCCCCCCTGAGGTCAAGCTTGGTAAACCAAGTAGCACTTTTCACCCTGGAAAACAGGTCAGAAATCAAGGGTAACGGATATTGATATTTCAGCAACAGATGGAAGGAAGAGAGCCACACTAGTCATTACTAGTGGGTAGGCGGAGCCCAGATAGGATTGACACCTCAGATTAAAAAGAGTGTTGACCGGCCCCTCCAGCTCGGGCTCCTCCTACTCCAGCTTCTCCAGTCTGAAATTTGAGGTCCCAGAGGATGGTCGCTGCTGGAAGCAGCTCCTCAGAAGATTTTATTATTTTTATCGGACAAGAGACTTGGATCACCAGAAGTGGTCTAGAGGTCTCAGGGGTCTCAGCGCTGCTGGACCCCAACCTCTCCCTTGGCGGATCTGTAATTACCCTGATGGTGGTCCCTGCAGAATCATGCCGGCCCGGGGGATGAGGATTGCTTCCCTGGCGGGGACGCAAACCGCACATCGGGGGTCACTGCGTTCCCTGCCCTGGGGGGAAGCGATGGGCATAGCGTCACAAACCCCTGGGGTCCCTGTGGCGCTCGGCTGGTGAGTACTCCGCATTTTTATTAATGTGTGTGAGTGATTCAGTGACTGCTGCGGCAGTCGCTGTTACAGTATACATGCCGGTGACTAGTATTTTTTGTCCGCAGGTTGATGCCTGCAGGACATAGGAACGGGAGAGAGGATTGCGCGCTTTTTTATTTGAATTTTCGCGCCGCTCTGAGCGCGCGCTTTACAGCAGTCTCTATTTTCGGCTCCTCTCATGGAGCACACGGAGACACAGCGCGGCGGCCATTAAAGAAGCAGACTGAAAGCTTCTTCTGGCTCTTCTCCCTCCTCCCCTCCCGACAAGATGTTACACTGTGGCCAGCTGGGTGAGTCGCTTCTAGCCCGCGGGCAGAAGCTTAACCCTTTCACCCCCACAGCGCGGGCGCCTTCTGAGGCACTAATGAGTGACAGATTGCGCTGTCCTGCGGCTGTTATCCCTTAAGGGGGCTCGCACACTCTTTTCAATAATAATAAAGAAGTTGTGGGGAGCCTGCGACAGTGAAGTTACTGCCACTATACGCTTTTAATGTCACTAGTAGCTGCCAATCTGGAGCGCTTACTGATCTCCTTAACAACTTTGGCGGTCATTGCGATATACAAAACAGCGCAATTTTTTAGCGATGAACGTTTTTTCTGTTAAGTGTGGCATAGCTGTCCTGCAGCTGCGGCCTTATAAGAGGCACTTGGGGTTCGCACACCCTTTTCATTATCACTGCTACTTTAACCCCTTCTTAGGCGGTTAACTCCTAATGGGGGACAGCTGGGGTAGCTCTCTCTTTAAGAGCTCTAACCCTTCAGCGTTTGTTTTTTCTTTAAGAAACACACTGTTCTAGTTACTGACAGTTTAACCTGCCATATACTGTGCAAGGACATGTCAGAGACTGTCTCCCAGATCCGCTACAGAATCTGTCTCACTGACACGCAGATCTCGACGGCGTCATGCGCAGCGGTCGGAGGTTCCAGCGGTGTCAAAATGGAGGCCCTCGCTAGTTTCTATTGATGGCCTGTCTGACCTTCTGTAATGTGTATAGTACAGTTCATATAGCGTCTTGTGCTTGGGTGCGATGAAAATACATGAGACACAGGTTTCATATAGAAAGTCTTGTATTACTTCATACAAGTTGGCAAAAATGGTCACACAGTTTGCAGACACAGAAGCAGAGACACAGCAGGCCAGAGTAATCTAAGCTCAGCAATCACTCTCCACAACAGGTTCAGGATCTTCTTCTCTGTTACCGTAAGTCCATGCAAACGTGGGTCTTTCAAAGAGCAGGGTTCAGAGTCCACAAGTGCTTCAGAGTTCCTCAGTAGGAATAGCTGGAGTACAAGGTCCAAGGCTTCAGGAGTCAGGTCACAGGTTCACTGCAGGCTAGATTCTGAAGCACTGATTGCTCAGCTGTGGCTGCTTAAGAAGCAAAAGGAGAGAATCAGGGCGGGAACATGCAAGCTGGAAACTCCATATTGACTGAGGGCAAGATAGCTGCAGCAAGACAGAAAGTAAAATGGCTGACGAACAAACTGAGTTTCAGGAACATGTACACAGAACCTTACATTACTCCCCCCTTAGGGACAACCTCCGGATGACCTCAGACCAGGCTTGTGTGGGTACCTCTGATGAAACTGACGGAGCAAGCGAGGAGCATTAACGTTATTGACAGGTTCCCATGAGTTGTCCTCCACTGGGTAGCCCTGCCATTTAATCAGATATTGTAACTGATTTCTATACAACCTGGAATCTAAAATCCTTTCCACCACAAATTCTTCCTGACCATCGACTAGCACTGGGTCAGGGCAAGGAGAAGAACGTCCAGGAAACGTATTGGGTGTCGCAGCCTTTAGTAGGGATACATGAAAGACAGGGTGGATTCTCATAGTTCTGGGCAGTTGAAGACGACAAGCAACGGCACTTATAATTTTACTGATTTTATAGGGTCCAATGTACTTATGTCCCAACTTAGACGATGGAATCCTTAACTTAAGATTTCTGGTTGACAGCCAGACCAAGTCTCCTACCTTGAAAGCTGGTGCAGGTTTACAAAATTTATCTGCTGCTTTCTTGTACCTTTCCTGAGCCGATTCCAGATTCTCCTTTAGAAGATCCATATTCTTCTGTAAAGACGTGATTCTTTCAGCCACTGCTGGTAAAGGCGTTTCTATGGGAAATCGTGGTAGAATGTTAGGATGATAACCTAGATTAGAGTAAAAAGGAGACTGCTTAGTGGACGCACTCAGAGTTGTTATAAGAGAACTCAGCTAATGGAAGTAGATCCACCCAATCATCCTGTAGGTGGCAGATAAAGCAGCGGAGATACTGCTCCAGGGTTTGATTGGTTCGTTCGGTCTGTCCATTAGTCTGGGGATGAAAAGCAGAAGAAAGGTTTACTTTAATGTCCAATGCTGCACAGAAATTTTGCCAAAACCTAGAAGTGAATTGCACCCCTCGATCCGAAATAACCTCATCCGGTACTCCATGTAAGCGAAACACATCTTTAATCATCAAATCTGATGTCTGTTTTGCAGTGGGTAAGCCGACACAAGGAATAAAATGAGCTGCTTTTGCTAGACGGTCAACCACCACTAGAATGGTGTTCTTCCCTTGAGAGGTTGGTAACTCCACAATGAAGTCCATAGAAATGGATCCCCACGGGCGGGACGGGGTGGGAAGAGGTGTAACAGACCAGTTGGTGAGGAGCGAGGTGTTTTGCATCTTGCACAGACTTCACATGAAGTGACATAGTTTAAAACATCCTTCCTGCAAGTGGGCCACCAAAAGAAACGAGAAAGGAATTCCTGTGTCTTTAGAATTCCTCTATGCCCAGCTATCTTGGAATCGTGAATGAGTTGCAATACTCTCAATTTGACTGTTTCAGGAATATACAGGCGTTGTCCCTGAATCCACACACCATTCTTAAAGACAAGACTTACGTCCCTTGGGGGTTGTGCCAAAAAGGAATCCGCATGGTATGCTTCCTTGATGTCCTTAAGTAGGTCTTGATTATGAATCACTCCTAGGAATCTAGAGTCAGGAAGAATAGTCTTAGGAGGAGTAATTGGACGTGTCTCTGCTGAGTAAATCCTAGAGAGTGCATCAGCCTTTCCATTGCGCGATCCTGGTCTATAAGAAATGATAAAATTAAATTGGTTTAAGAAAAGATTCCAGCGAGCCTGGCGAGGAGTCAGGCACTTAGCCGACCTGATAAATTCAAGGTTACGATGGTCTGTCAGGACGACTATTTGCTGTGCAGCTCCCTGAAGAAGGTGTCTCCATTCTTTGAAGGCGGCAATAATGGCCAACAACTCTCTATTGCCCACATCGTAGTTCCTCTCAGCCGAAGACAACTGCTGGGAAAAGAAGGCACAGGGATGCAAGACATTCTTCTCACCTGTTCTCTGAGAGAGTATAGCTCCAACGGCACAGTCTGAAGCATCCACCTCTATTATGAAGGCAAGCTCGGGTTGGGATGTACTAGGATAGGTGCAGTGGTAAATTTATCTTTTAGACGGGAAAATGCTTCCTGGGCTTGGGGAGTCCAGGAGAACCTAGACTGTTTCCGGGTAAGTTGGGTGATAGGTGACACTACCTCAGAGAAATTCCTAATGAAACGTCTATAGAAGTTGGCAAACCCGATGAAGCGCTGTACCTCCTTCACATTTCTAGGACTTGGCCAATCCTTGATGGCTTGGGTTTTGCTTCCATCCATACTAATTCCTTGTGTAGACAGTACATACCCCAGAAATTGAATTTCGGTCCTATGGAATTCACACTTTTCAAGTTTGATGTAAAGATGATTTTGTCTTAGACATTCCAAGACCATTCTCACATGTCCATGATGTTCCTCTGTGGAGTTAGAAAAAATTAGAATATCATCCAAATAAATCACCACGAATGTATCTAGGAGATCCCTGAAGATGTCATTCACCAAGTGTTGGAAAGTGGCTGGGGCGGTACTCAGACCAAAAGGCATAACTAGATATTCAAAGTGTCCATAGCGTGACCTGAATGCAGTCTTCCATTCATCCCCAGGTCTAATACGGACTAAGTTATAGGCCCCACGAAGATCTAGTTTAGAAAAAATTTTGGCATGTCGCACTCTCTCCAATAACTCAGGGATTAAAGGCAATGGATAACGGTTTCTAATAGTAACCTTATTGAGTTCCCTATAGTCTACGCAGGGTCTCAGAGATCCATCTTTCTTCTTTACAAAGAAGATGGGTGCACCTGCAGGAGATGAAGAGGGGCGTATGAAGCCCTTGGCTAGATTTTCGTCTATGTAATCCTTTAAAGCCTTTAGCTCGGGCCCCGCCAGGGGGTAGATCTTACCAAAAGGTATCTCTGCTCCAGGCAATAATTCAATTGGACAATCATATGGACGGTGAGGAGGAAGCTGGTCAGCATTCTTCTTGTCACATAAATCCACATAGTCCTGGTATACAGCTGGTAGTTCAGGGACTGACATGGTTCCTTAGGAACAGAGCAAGCTGAAAACTTTTGGACTCATCTGTTTCTCTGGAAAGTGTAATTCCTTGGTCTCCCAGTTAATGGTAGGATTCTGAGCCTGCAGCCATGGTAGCCCTAGAATAATGGGAAAGTGGGGAGAAGAGATAAGCATAAAGGACAGTTTCTCTTGATGATCTTTACCCATAAGAACCCTCAAAGGCTCTGTTTCCTGATCCACTGGTCCAGAGGTCAGCAGGGAGCCATCCACAGTTTCCATCTGTACTGGAGTAGCCTTCTTCACTGAACGTATCCCCTGTTTCAGAGCAAAGGAGACATCCATAAAATTTCCACTTGCCCCTGAGTCGATCATAGCAGAGCTAGACACCCAAGCTGAGTCAACCCAGAGTTTGATGGAAAGAAAGCAATGAGAATTGTTTTTCTTACAACTCAGCTGGGACACCGCTGAGGAAACTTGAGAAATGGCAGCGTTTACACAGTCAACGTCCTCAGAGGTAACGGAGTTTAAGTCCGAGAAATCAAGATCTGTTGCTGCAGATCTCTCTGGAGCCTGAGGCTCGGACCTGACAGATCCCCTCTCGCAACACTCACAGTGAATGAGTGCTGCAGTAGTCTTACGAGAACGGCTGGGGCAGTTTATAATGAAGTGCCCTGACTTACCACAATAGAAACATAGATTCTCCTTAAAACGATGTTCCTTGCGTGCATCACTAACCCGTCGTTGTAAAGAGTCTACCTGCATGGGTTCAGGTTCAGGTTCCCGTGTAATCCTACTCAAAGGTTCCTTAGCTGGAGAGGAAGGTAGGAAAAGGTTAGTGCGATTGCTTTCGAACCATCTCTCTTGCCTGCGTTCAGTCAGACGAGTATCAATACGGATGCAGTAGTTAATAAAGTCACCTAACGCAGTGGGAGGGTCGGCACGAGCAAGTTCATCCTTAATTAGTGGAGATAACCCCTTTCGAAAAATAGATTTTTTGGCGGAACTGTCCCAGGTGGTATCAAGGGCCCATCTCCTGAAATCTAAGACATATTCAGCTACCGAGTGCTTACCTTGGCGCAAAGCTAACATGGCTGCTTCAGCTGTTGCACCTCGATTGGGGTCATCAAACACCTGCCCCATGGCTGAAATAAAAGCATCAAGGTGATTCAAGCAATCATCCTCCGTCTCAATCAGAGGGTTTGCCCACATCAAAGCCTTGTTGGTAAGCAACATAATTATAGTAAGCACCTTAGATCGTTCAGTGGGAAATTGTGAAGCATGTGCAGAAAAAAAAGAGATTGCATTGATTAATAAATCCCCTGAATTTCTCACGTTCACCGCCAAAACGAAAAGGGGGCAACTTGGGAATCCCAGAACTCGGGGCTACGGCAGGAGCCTGGACTCGCTCCTCTAGAACCTCAATCCTGGCTCGCAAATCCTGGGCAGTCTGTCCAAACACTTGCAAATTGTGATTAGTGAGGTCCTGTAGGCTTGCAAAATGGGTCTTTATATTCTGCAAATCTGCAAGGATATTATCAGTCACTCCGCAAAGTTCCTTTATGCGGGCCTCCATTTTCCAGATCTTTTAAGACAGGAGTACTGGAAGGAGAGGAGAAGAAAAAAAAAAAAAAACAATAGTGTTTACCTGTGGTAACACTGCAGAGAGAAAAAAAAATTAAGGGAACTGCTCACCTGGAATGGTTGTGAGAAGTCACAACCACTATCATCACAGAAAGTTCAACTGGACATCTGATATCCACAGTTACAGCAGACAAAAAAGAGAAAAGAAAAAAAAAAAAAAATAGTGTTTACCTGTTGGTAACACTGCAGAAAAAAAACTTAAGGGAATTGCTCACCTGGAATGGTTGTGAGAAGTCACAACCACTGTCATCACAGAAAGTACAACCGGACATCCGATAATCCACAGTTACAGCAGACACAGCCTTTCCAGACCCAGCAGACACTAACGTTTGGCTTCAGAATCTTGTAATGTGTATAGTACAGTTCATATAGCGTCTTGTGCTTGGGTGCGATGAAAATACATGAGACACAGGTTTGATATAGAAAGTCTTGTATTACTTCATACAAGTTGGCAAAAATGGTCACACATTTTTGCAGACACAGAAGCAGGAGACACAGCAGGCCAGAGTAATCTAAGCTCAGCAATCACTCTCCAACAACAGGTTCAGGATCTTCTTCTCTGTTACCGTAAGTCCATGCAAACGTGGGTCTTTCAAAGAGCAGGGTTCAGAGTCCACAAGTGCTTCAGAGTTCCTCAGTAGGAATAGCTGGAGTACAAGGTCCAAGGCTTCAGGAGTCAGGTCACAGGTTCACTGCAGGCTAGATTCTGAAGCACTGATTGCTCAGCTTGTGGCTGCTTAAGAAGCAAAAGGAGAGAATCAGGGCGGGAACATGCAAGCTGGAAACTCCATATTGACTGAGGGCAAGATAGCTGCAGCAAGACAGAAAGTAAAATGGCTGACGAACAAACTGAGTTTCAGGAACATGTACACAGAACCTTACACCTTCTAGGTTATTAGATGTCAGCTAGATCCTCTCAAGGAAGCGACACGAACCGGTGCCTTCCTTCCCGCGTAACGAAGATGTCCGATTCGGACAAGGAGGATCGGCAGGGACACTCTGCCTCTCTTTTGGGCCGTACAGAGACTTTTATTGGTCCATGAGGGCGTTACAGTTACCGGATGAGGTAACTTTGACGTCCTGGTACGTCGGCCCGGATGTACCAGGAGTACCGTAAGTTGCGTTCGGCATTGCCAGCTCTGGATGAGCTTAATTGGACAAGGAACGCCTGTGTCCAGATAAACGTTTTTCAAGGGACACGGTCTTTTGAGACACTGTATCCGTGTTCGACGGAGTTGATTGATAATTGGATCCCTTCTCCTGAAGTGGATGTCCCTTTATCCCAGCTTAGCAAATCTTCCTGTTAAAGGGAAGGCGAGTCTGCAGGATCTGCTGGACAGAAAAACGGAGATGGCAGCAATATCCATCTGCGAGACCGCGGGTCATGGATTCAGTTATTAAGGATCCATGTGTGCTTGTAAAGTTTCCCTGAGCCGGTTGGACCGTCTAACGGACGGCGGGGCAAGGTGGATTCCCTCTATCAAGGTAGATGGGCTTTTCAAGTTGTTGGAGGATACTGCGTCACTGCTATCCAGGGCGCAATCCTCGGCAGTCACAGTCAGAAGAGCACTGTGGCTTGGACATGGGGACGCGGTCTCCAGCAGGGTTTTCTATCTTAGTTTACAAGTGGGCAGCTATTTGGATCTGACCTCACGGAGCTGATTGCCAAGGCAAAAAGAAACAGCTTTAACTTAACCGCAGCGCAGAGCTGTGACCTCTGCGTCTGGCAGGACTAGTGCCGGTAGTTGTCGGCGGTCCTTTCGGTCCACTCTCTCTCTCTTATTTTTTTTAAAAAAAAAAAAGGGAATTCTCAGAAATTCCGCATACCCTGGAAACAGAACTTCCGTTAAGACAAACGGGAAGCTGGCAAAAAAGCCGCTAAGGCGGACTGACGCCTGGGTCTCACTTGAGCGCTTCTCGAGTGGGGGGTCGTTTACTCCAATTCAAACCGACTTGGGCTTTCCCGCGTGTCGGAACGCCTGGGTGACACAGTTGTGTTGGCAGGCTACTTCATAGAGTTTTTTTCTCGACCCCCAGACAATTTTTTTTAAACCTCGCCTCTACTGCGGGAGTAGATTTCCCCTTCTGCAAAAGGGGGTGTGGTGCCGGTTTCCCGCCCGGAAGGCCGGGGAAGAGGTTTTTAAATTTTTTTAACCCTCTTTGTGGCCCCAAAAAAGAGGACAATTTCGCCCATTCTGGAAACTCAAAAGATTGAATCGCATGTCCACCCCGGAAATTCCGCATGGATCGTTTCGCCCCCGTTGTGGCGGCCCTGTCGCAAAACGACTTTTGTTTTTCAATCGCATTCGAGGACGCTTATTGCACTTTTCCAATCGGGGAAAGGGCCCCACCCCTTCCTTCGTTTTGCCATGGTCGGACTAGTGTTTTAGCATTCCGATACCGCAAGTATCGGGTATCGGCCGAATATTCGCTGTACGGAATTCCATACTTAGTTCCGATATTTTCCAATATCGTATACGGAACGAATTCCCCATAATTCTTGAGAGGCAATGTGATTTTGGTCAGCCATTGAGGGAAACTTAAAAATTTGGGCACATATTTAATGCTGCGGTCATCTTAACTAATGGCAAGGCTGTGATTGGCTGCTGAAATGAATGTCAGAATGCACTATAAAAGGCGCCGCCGCCTTTTAAAGCGTCACGGCTTTTGAACTCATTTTGGGACAGAACGCTCGTGCTGCCCCCTGAGGGAATTTTTGAGATTGCGTTTTTGTGTACTTGCGGGGAGGCAGGCTAGCACCAACCGCTGTTTAAAGTTTTCCTTTTTTCCCCCTTTCAGTTTTTTTTTAAACAGCTCTGGGGGAAGTGGTGGAGAGGCGGGGTTAAAAGCTGCATTTTTTCTCTGCATCCACCGCTGTTTTTTAGGCATCTGCACGGTCACTCACTGACTCTTTTTTTTTTTTATTTTGTGGAATTGGGGGGCAGCTCCCATTATATTTAAAAAAAAAAATCAAAAACTTATTGGTAAAACCCCTTTCCCCCTCCGTATACAATACTTTTTGGGTTTCAAACACTATAAATACAAAAAGGGGGCCTTTTACAAATTGAACAGTTGTTTTTTAAAATGTTCACGGGGAGTCTTTTATTTTTTATTTTTTTTTGCAGATCACGCTCCAGTTATTTTTCCCCAAACCCCTGCTGGTTGTAGTCTGCTGAGCTTGTGTCACCCCGCCTCATCCTTAAAAAATTTTGTTTTCTAATTGGGCTGCTCCATTTTTTTTTGAAAAAAATTAACAAATTTTTGTGACCCTTTTCCCCCCCTATACAATACATTGGTTAAAAAAACATAGAAGTACAAAAAAGGGGCCTTTCACAGATATTTTTCATTGGGTTTTTAGTGTTCACTGCATTCTGTGGGGTTTTGATTTTTGAGTGCAGATAAAACCCCCCCCGTTATTTCCCCTTAAACCCAAAAACTGGTTGTAGTCTGCTGGGGCGTGTTTCACTCCCCCCATCCTTTCCCCCATTTTTTTTCAAAATTTGGGGGTTTTCTCCTTTTAAAATTTTTAAAAAAAAAACTAATCTATTAGTGACCCCCCTTTTTCCCCCCCGTATAAAAATTTTTTTGGGGTTTCAAACACTATGGGGAAAAACGAAAGGACCCTTTTTTAAAGATAGTTAACATTTTTGTTTTCAGTGTTCACTGCATCTTGAGGTTTTTGTTTTTTTTTAGTGCAGATCACACTCCATTAGTTCTTAAAAACCCCTGCGGTTGAAACGCTGAGAAATTTTTCCCCCTTTTCCTCATCCTTAAAAATTTTTCTCTAATTGGTGCGGGGGTCCTTAAATTTAAAAAAAAAAAACCAAACTATTATGTGACCGTTTTTTCCGTATACAATAAAAGGGGGTTTTCAAACCAAAAAGAAGTACACAAAGGGGGCCCTTTTACAGCTATTTTAAAAAGTTGTCTGCATTGTTCACTTTTAAATCTGTAGCTTTTAAAATTTTTTAGGGGGGATTACGCCCCAGTTTGTTCTTAAAAACCCCTGCGGGGTTTTAGTTTTGCTGACGTGTTTTTACTGCCTCACCCCTTCCCCCATTTTTCTCTAATTGGGGGTTTTTCTTCCATTAATTTGAAAAAACCCCAATCTATTAGTGTGACCTTTTCCATCCGAAACCCCAAAACTTTGGGTTTTTTAAAAACAATAAAGTACAAAAAGGGGCCTTTCACGCTACTAAAAAGTTGCTGCAGGTTCACGCAGTCCTGGGGGAAAAAACCCCCCCAAAAGGGCCCTTTTAATTTTTTTGATTTTTTTTAAAAAAGTCTACCAAGATGAAGAAGGCAGGGGGGGAAGGCACGGGGGCGTGGCCGTGGATTTTTACAGGGAGAGGGGCTGGGGATTCTGGGGGTCCCGCCGCACCCAGGACACGGCATCCCCCTTTTTTTCCCCCTGAGCTTTCCCTTTTAAAAAGCACTTTTGTGGGGGCTCACCGTACCCCCCCCGCTGGGGGAAAAAACCCCAAATTTTTAAGCCGTTTTTGGGGGGGATGGCAGCCAATGCATCGCCCCTTAAAAATTTTTTCCCACCTCCTCTCGGGGCCAAAAGCACTTTTTTAAAAAACCATCGTCCCTTCCCCGCCTCCCAAAATTTCCCCCCCGTAAAATCAGAATTTTTTGAACGGGGGCCACCCCGATTTTCTGTTTTTTTTTCTCAGAATCTTTTGGGGTTGCAAACAGGGGCCCCCCCCCAAGCAGAAAATTTGGGAAATTTTTAAGAAGGGGGAGAAACCCCTAAAACGCAACAGCTGTGTCTCTCTGAATTTGAAAAAACTTTTTGCCAGTGCCGAAAGGTCATACAACCGCAAAAACCCCATCTGATGTTTTTAAACTCAGGGCCATTTTCTGTTGAGCAAGGGCGGGGCCCAAAAACCCCCCAACACAGAAAAGTTTTTTTGGGAAGGGGAGATGTGGGGTCCAAGACCCAAAAAAGGCGTAGGAACGGGGAAGGGGGGTGGACAGCTTTTTGGGGAAAAAAATTCCCCCCAAAGGCCCCAAAAATGGGGGAAAGGGGGGGGGTTTTCGGGGCTCTTTTGGGGGCCCCCTTTTAAACAGTTCCCCTTCCAAAAACCCAAAAAGGGCGTTTTCCCCGGACTTGCCTGCGGGGCCCCCTTTTTTTTGGGGCAAATTTTTCAGTTTTTTTTTGCAAAAGTAAAAAAAAGCTTTTTAAAACAAAAAGTAAAAAAGGTAAAAGTGCAGTAACCTTAATACCACAAATATGGGGGAAACATGTGCCGGTCAAAGCACGGGGGTTGGGGTTTTCAAAGACAAACTGGAAAAGAAAGGGCCCAAACCAAAAGGGGACACCTCATCTTAAAACCGTGTTGGAGCCTCTCCTCCGGGGTAAACCCCCCAGCGGGGTTTGGCTTCCCACGGGGTCCCATGGAAAAACCCGTAAAATGTTGCCCGAGACCCAGTTTAAAATTTCCCCCCACACTGCAAGTTCCCTGTCATCCCACACTCCCTGGCCACAAAACACCCAAAAGGTGGGGACAGGCATGGGATAAAAGACGGCCATACTCGGGAAACCATCCACGAGCACAGGCCTGAATGCCCTTTTCAAAACCCCCCGTCCCTTAAAAAGCTGTCTTTTTAGGGGGTGGAGACTGACATTTTTGAAAATTAAAGGAAATTTGGGAGCCCAAAAATTTTAAAAGTCCCGCCGATTTTTTTTAAAACGGGCCCAAACCTTTTCCCCGGCCCCCAAAAAAACATGGAAAAATTAACATGCGCTACAAAAAAGGGCCGTCAGTAGCAAGGTCCACCGACCACCGTTTTCGTGGACCAGAAAACCCATGGCCGGGGGCGATCCCTTTTCCCCTTTACTCCCCCTTGGGGCAATGTTGGGGAGCCGGGTACAGATCTTGCGAGGGGCCCTTTTTTACGTGTTTTTGCCAACTCCAAGATTGCAGGAATAAAAATCTGTCCCCTTTTACCCTCCCCCTACTCCAGTTCCCAGAATCAACGCTGCGGGGGCCGTCCCGGTTTTTCCCCAAAATTTTGGGCCCGTGAACTTTTTAAAAGATTCGACCTGATATGACACACCCCTCCCAAAACCCCTAAAAAAAGGGCCCCCTGAAATTAATTTCCGGGGGGGAAACAAGGGGCCCCACCCCAAAAGGGGCCTGGAAAAGCCATAAAGGGGAGGAGAGCGACGTGGGGTTTTTTTCCACGAATCTCCACCATTTTTTTAGTGTGTGAAAAAGGGCCAAAAACCCCGGGGGGCAGCATCGGCCCTTTGGGAACCTCACCACAAAACCATGTTTTTTGGGACATTTTCTCAACTTGTTTTCAGGGGTTTTTTTTGGGGACTATCCGGTTTTTAAAGCACTGCGGGGACAAGGCCGCCTAGATTTTCGCCCCCCTTGCGATTTTTCCCCATCGCCAGATCGCCCATTGCAGCTCGAAAAACCCGTTTTCCCCTTTTCCCGAACATCCATCATTTTGGGAAAATTTTCCCACCAGGGAATTCCTTTTTTCAAATTTTGGAGCGGTTTGTGTTAGCAGCACCACAGAAAAAGGGGGGATCGTTTTCATCAGGCCCAATCAACCGAAATTTTTCGCCTTTTACCCCAAACCCCCTACTGTTTGGGGGGCCCCTATGAAGGCCCCTTCCCTTCCAAAATTTTTTTCGTGGGGTTTGGGGTTATTTTAAAAACCCGGGGGCGGTGCAGATGAAAACACTATCACCTGACTGCCCCCTTATCTGCCTGCTTCAAAAAACACTGCAAGCACAAAGGGGATTATTTTTTTGGGAAGAGGTGGAGGATGAGGAGTCCCAAATTCCATCAAAACCCTTTTTTTCAGCAGGGGGAACGTTTTGGTTTTCCCCCCAAAGTGGGTGGGCAGGGCTCACTTTTGAGGAGGAAAAAAGGGGGGTCAATTTTGGGGGGGGAAGACAAAGCTCCAGAGGGAGGTTTTTCAACCCCTCCCAGTCAGTATGTAGAGCGAGGGGGGGGGGATGCAGAGCATTCAAGATGACGCCTCTTGCAGGGGACAAACGTTTCTTGGCCAGTTTTTGGGGGGCCTGCAAAAAACCCCCGGGTTTTTTTTTAAAAAGCAGTGGGGCCCCCGAAACGACCCCCCCATCGGGGCCCCCCTTCTCACCACGTCTGAATTTTTTTGGGGGGTTTTTTCCTTCCTAACCCCCCGCTACCCGGGGGGGAAAATTTTTAAAACCCATCCAAAAACCGTTTTTAAATGGGAGCGTTTAAAAATTCGGGGGTAAAACCCAAAAAACACGGGCAATCCATAATGGCTCCATTCCAAGGGGCCCAAGCACTGCTTTCCTTTTTTTCTACTGCTTTACAAACACCTCTGTTCTTTAGGCAATTTTGGGGGCAGCTCGCAACAAGAGGACACAAACAGCGCCCCCTTCAAAAGGGGGGACCCTAAGTTTTCCCCAAAAAAGGCGAAGTTTTTTGGCAGCGCCACCAAAGTCTACACCATTTTCCAACGGCTCCAGTCCAGCAGGGGCAAAAAATTTTTCCCTAAAGGTGACAGACTACATGTCTTTTTTCCCCTCAGTTTTTCTCCCAGATGGGGGTTCCCCATTCAAATTTTGGTCCTAAGCTGGGGTACATGGCCAAGGCCCCTTTTTCCCGTAAGCAGGGGGGCTGGCTTGCCCTGCGCCCGTTTATTTTTCGGAGGGGGGTCTTTAGTGCTGCAGGTGGTGTACTAACAGACCGTCGCAAAGCACTATCCTCCGATAATGTAGACCGGGGGGACTTTTCTGAAAAAGAAAAAGGGCCCCCGGGTCTCGCCGAATTTTTCCCGTCCCCTTTTCCCGATTTTTAAAAAAATGGTTTTTTAAATTATCCATGTCTCCTGTTATGTTCCTCTTTTTACCACCTAACCAAACCCCCCCCGGGTACAAAAACTGCCAGTTGCTTTCCAGAAGTGTCGTGTCCACAGACCAATACACAAGCTTAAGTGTTTTTTTGGGGGGTTTTTTAACGCCCCCCCCGTTCCCCCGCGTGTGTCCGGGGAAGAAAATCTCCTGTTTTTCCCCCCCCCATCACAGAAAAACCCATTTCGAACATGCTCCCCAAAAAGGGGGAAAACCGTCACCCCCGATTGTTTAAATTTAAAAAATGAAATTGGAAGTTTTTTCCCCCCCAAAAGATACATTTTTATGACAAATAAGGACAAAAAAAATTTGTCAACACAGCGCTATCTGCACATGCTATTTTAAAAAGGGTAAAAAAAAACTAAAACAAAGGTTCACTTTTTGAAAATTTTAAACATAAAATAAATTTCAACTTATCATTAAACTTTTTTTAAGGGGAAAAATTTAAATGTACCTGTAAGATAAAGCGTCCCCAAAAAAATTAAAAAAAAAAAAAAAAATCCTCATCCCTCATCATCACAGTTTTATTTATGCAGACATTATAAAATACCCAAAAACGATTCCAACTGTAACTTCACACACCCTATATGAAATGGCCAGCAAAAAACCTGGTAATAAAAAGGGGGAAAAATTTAAAAATTTTTCCCTCAAAAAATGCCCTCATGCATACTGACAATGGGAAAATTATACCTGCAAGGGGCCCTTTTTAAAAAAACCACAACAGAAAAAATAAAAAATTTTAAAAATGGGTTTTTCACAGTGCAAATTTCTCATGGACAATTTCGATGTAATCCCTTTTTACCTCAATAAAGCCCCGAAACAACCATTAAGGGGTTTTTTAAGGGGCCCAAAAAATTTTTTAAAAAAAGGGAACTTTTTTTTTTTTTGGTCAAAGGGTAGTTTTAACAGAAAATTTATTACTGCGCCCCTTTTTTTTGGGGTCCTTAGGGCGCAATAACGCGCGTAATTTTACATTTTATAGAGTCAAAAAAAGAAAACAAAAGCTACCCTAACCCCTAACCCCGGACAGTAGGAAGGAGTTTTGACGGAAAAAACCTTTTTCGAAACCCCCGACATGCTATTACCCCCCCTTCAAAACTGTACAAGCAAAAAATGCATGTTGCAGCCGCAACTTTATTGCCCGGGGCCCAAAAAAAAATCGCCATTACCCATCGGGGGGCCCCGTCCCTTTGAAAAAAGACATAGAAAAAACCTTTGCTATCCTAGCCTTTTTTTTAAAACCCACCTTGCAGGCACCCATTTAAAATTTGGGGAAAAAGCATTTTTTTTTTTTTTTAAAAGGTTTAAAATTTTTTAAACGTACTTTAAAAGGGGTCATAAATTGATGATTTTCCCTGCGGACTGTCATACATCCGTACAAAAAAAAAGATTTTTTTAAACCCAAAAATAATTGAAATTTTTTGTGCCCCGCCCCCAAAAACAAAATTTTCAATGATGATGAAGATGAGTGACTATTACAAAATCCATTGTCTTCACTATGTTATGGTTTAACATAGCGTTCCTTAAGCATTAAACCCCAAAAAAAAAAAATGGGGGTTTTTTTTTTAAAAAACAACAATTTTTTTTTTAACCCCAAAATTTTTTGGGGGGGGTTTGTTCCATTTTTTGGGCATGTGCAAAAAATCGTTTTTAAAATTTTTTGTGTTTTTTTTTTTAAAATTTTTTAAGTTAGGAAACTGTGTATCCCCTTTTTTTCCGGTTTTCCCGAAAATAGAAAAAATTTAACTTTTTTCCGCAATTTTGGGGTTTTTTCCTTTTTTAAGGGAAAAAAAAAAAAGGTAACAAAAAAACAAGCTTTTTTGGGCTACTCCCAAAACCCCTTTTTTAGAGGGGGAAACTTTAAAAAAAAAAAAAAGATCACAAATTTTTTTTTACAAAAAAAGGACACAGGGGAAAAAAAAAAAAGGGAAGACAAGTAAGTGACGTTTTTGCGAACTCTTTTTTTTTAGATAAAAAGGGGGAAAAATTTTTTTTTTCCCCTCTGATTTGGGTCGGGTTTTTTTTTTTTTATCCCTTTAAAAAGGGGGAGACGCAGATTCCTTAAAAAAAATAAATGACATAAATCCGGGGGAAACTATTCTTTTTCCCTCACAAAAAATGTCAAAGGTCATGATGACCCCTTTTTTTTTGAAAAACCCTTTTTTTCTTTCCTATTTGAAGTTAAAATTTTTAAAAAAAACCCGAAATTTTTATATCCCCCCAAGCTATGACCGGGGGGACAAAATTGTTTTTTTTCCCCAAAGGGGAAAAAAATTATTTTTTCTCCTTTTTGTTTTTGGGGCGAAATTCCCCCCCCTTTTTAAACATTTTTTTGGGGCCGGGGGCCCCCCCCAAAAATTTTTTTCCCCCCCCACTTGTCTTACCTAAACCTGTGCCCCGGGGGGGGAGAAAAATGTGAAAATTTTTTATTTTTTGTTTTAGGGCTTAGCCGATTAAAAAGACCTGAGTATCTCGAAAGCTTGGGGAATTTTTTTTCCAAATTTCAGTTGCCAAAAAAAAGGAAAAAAAAACCCCCGAAAAGGACCCCCAAGTATAAATATTTTTCTTTCTTTAATTGAAAAAATTTTTAAAATTTTTTTTTCCTAGTAAAAATTCATTTATTCTTTTTTTGAAGTACATACATTTGGGGAATGGCCACGTAACAAGGCAAAAACTCAATATTTTTTTTCCTAAAAACCCTCCGGGGGAAAACCCGGGGGTTCCCCCCCGGGGCCCGTTGCTGCTCAAATTTTTTTGATGCACAGATGAAAACAATGGGGTGATTTGTTTGTGGGGTTCTTTTAAACCCCCCCCCTTTTTTCCCCTTTTCGGGTTTTTTCGGGGAAAAAAAATGCTGCTAACAACAACTTCAACTTCAAACCCCTCATCCCCGGGGCCCCTCCCCACACCCTCCTTGCCCCCGGGGGTTCAACACCGCCAGTTGTTTTCTCAAAGTTTTTTTGATGCACAGAAAAACAAACCTGATTTTTTTTTTGGGGTTTTAGTAACGCCTCTTTTTCCCCGCGGGTTTTTTCTGGAAAAAAAATTTCTGCTGCAACTAAAAATTAAACCCCCAAAAAAATTTTTAAAACTGGGCCTCTGCCTACCCCCCCTTTTCCCCCGGGCTTAAAAAACCGGGGCCAAATTTTTTCGCCAGAATTTTTTTTAAAAAGCACAGATGAAAACAAACGTTTCTGGTTTGGGGGTTCATAACGCCTGCTGTTTCCCCCCCTTTTATTTGGGGAAAAAATTTTCTGCTGCAAAAAAAAATTCAATTTCAAAAAAACCCCAAAAACTGGGCCCCTCCCCACACCCCCCTTTTTACCCGGGGGTTTTAAAAACCGCCTTTTTCTGCTCAAAGTTTTTTGATCACAGATTTAAAAAAAAATCCTGATGTTTTTTGGGGGGGCTTTTAAAGCCTCCCCGACCCCTGCTGTTTTGTCCGGAAAAAAAATTTCTGCAAAACTACCTAAAAAAAGGGTGAAAAAAAAAAAGAAAAAGGGCCAAAAATTTAAAATGCTACAAAAAATATGAGGCACCCCTGATTTCTAACGGAAACTTTGAAACGTCATTTTTAAAAAAACCAAAAAAAAATTAAATTTTTTGTCACAAATCTTACAAAATAATTTTAAACCCTTTTTTTAAAAAAAAAGCACATGTCGAAAAAAAAATGCAAACACAAAAGCCCCTTTTTTCTATAGGAAAAATGATGCCCCAACCCCTTTTCATCCATACTTAGACAAACCCAACCACATAAAAGACCCAAAAAACTTAAATTTTTTGGGAAAATTTTTTTAATTTTTTGGGGGTTTAATTTTGACAACTCCCCGAGTGCAAAAAGGGTTTTTTTTTAGGTTTTTTTTCCCTTTTTTAAAAAAAACCCAATAAATTTTTAAAATTAAAAACCAATGTTGTTTTAAAAGGGGCGTGAGAAAAACCCCTTTTAAAATTTAGTCCCCAAAAAAAAAAAAGCATTTTTAAAAACAGTCCTCTTTTAAAATTACTTTTTTTTTTTCCCTTTTAAAAAAAAACATTTTAAAAAATTTTTAAAAATTTTTTCGCCCAAAACAAAAAGGGCCCCCTTCCCTTTTAAACATGATAATCCCCTAAAAAAAAACATTCATTCCCTTTGGGGAAAGTCAATAGTGCATCCCCCCAAAATTTTCCAAAATATACCCTTTTGTTTTTGGGGCTGAAAGAACGACATCTGATAGAATAGGTGGGGAAAAAAAATCTATTTAAAAAAAACCCCCAAAACACACCTTACAATGTCTATATAATACAAACCCTTTTAAAAAAAAAGCTGTGTCACACCCCCACACTCATTTTTCATGTAGCTTTTATTTTGGGCACATTCGTTAAGTTTCAACATAGGTTTTCATTTTTTTTTTAGTAAAGCAAAAAATGACAACGGGGCCCTTTTTTTTGTCGGGGGGCTTGCGAGAAGAACGATACGCACCGGAATGTTTACTGCATCAAAAACTTTTTAAAAAGCTTTCCCCAAAACCCCCCAAAAAGTCACAAAAAAGGGAAAAAAACCTTTTTTTTTGGGGGGCCCCCAAAAAAAAGGGGGCAACCATACATGCAGTAAAACCCTTTTTAAAAGCTTTAAAAAAAAGGAAGTATTTAACGCCCCACTTTTTTGAGGTACAGTATTACTTTGCCAAAAATTTTTCCCCTTTTGGCAAAACAGTCTCATCTAAATACCTTTTCTATCCGTTGTCCCTGGGTGCAAGTCCACAGTCAGGCATAAATATCGTTATCCCCCTGCACAAAATTTTTTTTTTTAAATTTTTTTTTTTTTAAAAAAAATGAATTTGGGCAAAAAATTTTTTGTATTACAAAAAATTTGGGAAAAATTTTGATATTTTTAAAAAAAAATTTTTTTTTTTAAAATTTTTCACCAAAAAAAAAGTATTTTTTAAAGTCAAAAAAAAAATTGTAATGCTGATTTTGTTTTAAGTTTAGCCATTCATTGTCTACACAAAAAAAAGGGTACAAACTGTTACTTTGGGGCCCCCCCTTAAAGGAAAATTTTTAAAATGTCTTTTAAAAATTTTTTTTTTTAAAACCCTAAAAACAAATTATTTAACCGATTTTAAATTTTTGGGTTTTTTTTTCTTTTCAAAAGTTAAAGTATGCGTTTTTTTTTTTCAATTATTAAAATTTTTTTATTTTTTTAAAATAAAATCCCCATCTTAAGGTACTAAAGTTAATTTCTCTTTTTTTTGGGGATAACATTTTTTTAAATTTTTACGAACAAAAAAAATACTTTTTTTTATTTTTTAAACAACCTCCATGACCCTGGGGTCCAACACCGCCCAAATTTTTTTCCGGGGAAAAACTGTTTTCAAAAATCAACACTTTTTTTCCCCCGTTTTTTTGGGGGGTTTTTTTAAAGTCGCTGCTCCCCCCCCCGGTTTAAAAAACAAAAAAAAACCCTTGGGGGGGCCCCACCAGTTCCCTTCTTTTTTTCCCCGGGCTAAAACCGCCAGAATTTTGCCGGAAAATTGGGGTTTTTTTAAGGGGACAAATCCCAAAAACCCCTTTTTTTCCCTTTTTTACTGGGGGGTTTTTTAAAGTCAGCTTTTTCCCCTGCTGTTTAACGGGGGAAAAATCCTGGCCTCCCCCATGTTCATTCTCATCCCTGGGGTACAAAAACCGCCCTTTTTTGCCCCGAAGTGCTGTTAGCAATCCAACACTTGCCCTTTTTACGGGGTTTTTAGAAAAAAAACGTTTTCCCCCCCCCTTTTGAAACGGGGGAAAAATCCTGCTGCCTCCCCCCTGTTTTTCTTTTTATCCCTGTTCTCCCAACCCCCCCCAAATTTTGCTTTGGGGAAGTGCGTTTGACAGTCCCAAAAATTGCTCCGTTTACTGGGTTCCTTAAAAAACAGCTGTTCCCCTGCTGTTTAAAGGCAAAAAAAACCCGCTGCCCTCCACCATTTTCCTTTTCACCCCGGTTCCCCACAACACCGCCAGTTGTTGCTCGAAGTGCGTTTCACAGTCCAAAAACTTGCTCCTGTGGTTTTCTGGGGTTCAGTAATGTCATCTGTTTTCCCTGCTGTTTTAAATGGGGAAAAATTTCCGCTTTCCCCCCCATGGGTTCTATTCTCATCCCTGGGCTACAAAACCCCATTTTTTGCTCGGGAAATGCTGTTAGCACCTCAAACCCCTTCCCTTTGGGTTTCGGGTTCAGTAAAATCAGCCCGTTCCCCCGCGGGGTGAAAAGGCAAAAAATCCCCGCTGCCTCCACCATTACTTTCCCATCCCCGGCTACAACACCCCATTTTGCTCTAAGGGGCTGTTTGCACAGCCCAACCCCTTTTCTCCTTGGGTTTTGGGGGTTTAGTAATGTCAGCTGTTCCCTTTTGCTGTGTGAACGGCAAAAAGTCCCGCCTCCACCATGTTCTCTTTTCAACCCGGGCTAAAAACCCCGCCCATTTTTGCTGGGAAAATTTCCCTGTTAACAGCAACATTTGGGTTTCCTTGTTTACTGGGTTCAGTATTTTCACCTTTTTTCCCCCCCTGCGGGAACGGAAAAAAGTCCGGGCGGGCCTCCACCTTTGGTTCCCCTTCTCACCCTGGGCTCCCCAAACCCCGGGCCAGTTGTTGCTCGGAAGTGCTGTTACCCCGTCAACACTTGCTCCTTGTTACGGGGGTTCAGTAATGTCACTTTTTCCCCTGCTGTGTAAACGGCAAAAAGTCCCTGCCCCCTTTCCCCCATTTTTCTCTTCTCTTTCCTGGGCTACAAAAAACCGCCATTTTTTTTTGGAAGTTTTTTTAGCACAGTCAACACTTGCTCCTGTGTTCCCGGGGTTTTCGTAATGCAGCTGTTCCCCTGCTGGGGAAGGGGAAAAAATTTCCTGCGCCCCAAACCATTTTCCCTTTTTCTCATCCCTGGCTAAAACCCCAAAACCGCCTTTTTTCTCGGAATTGCTGTTACACAGTCAACATTTTCTCCTGTTTTACGGGGGTTTCGTAATGTCGGGCTGTTCCCCTGTTTGGGGTAAAAGGGAAAAAACCCCGGGTTTCCCCTCCACCATTTTCTCTTCCATCCCGGGCTAAAACACCGCCTTTTGTTGCTCGGAAGTGCTTTTTACACATTCAACACTTGCCCCCTTTTTACGGGGTTTTCAAATGCCCAGCTGTTCCCCTGCGTTGAACGGCAAAAAGTCCTGCTGCCCCCACCATTTTTCTATTCTCACCCGGGCAAACAACACCGCCAGTTTTGTTGCTGGGAATTGCTTAGCACAGCCCAACACTTGCTCCGGGGTTTACTGGGGGTTCAGTAATGTCAGCTTTTCCCCCTGGGGGTAAAGGGAAAAAAAGTCCGCTGCCTCCCCCAAATTTTTCTTTTTCTCATCCCGGGGCTAAAAACACCCCATTTTGTTGCTGGGAAGTGCTGTTACACATTCAACACTTGCTCCGGGTTACGGGGGTTCGGAAAGTCAGTTTTTCCCCTTCGTGTGAACGGCAAAAAGTCCTGCGCCATCCACCATGTTCTCTTCCCCATCCCGGGCAACAACCCCGGGCCAGTTGTTGCCCCGGAAGTGTGTTGCACAAAAAAAAACATTTTGCCCCCTTTTTAACGGGGTTAAAAATTTTTCAGCGCCCCCGCTTTGTAAAAGGAAAAAAGTCCTGCTCCCCTCCCCAGGGTTCTATTTCCCTTGGGCAAAACCAAAAAACACCCCCATTTTGTTGCTGGGAAGTGCTGAAAAACAGTCAACATTTTGCTCCTTTTTTAAACTGGGTTTCAAAAGGGTCAGCTTTTCCCCGCTGTGTGAAGGGCAAAAAGCCCTGCCCCCTCCCCCATGTTCTCTCTCATCCCGGGGGTTTCCCAAACCCCCGCCATTTTTGCTCGGAAGATGTAAATTGGAAAGGGTATCACTCCTGCCCAAAACTGGTTAAAAGCACCCCACCTGTTTTTTTTCCCCGTAAAAAACGTCACTTAGCCCCCCAATAAGTGTCCGTCGTGTTGCGGTCGGGGGTTAGCCGATTTCTATGGTGTTTGGGAGTTTAGGGCTTCCAATGTGTGCTGCGGGAAATGCAAAAAAAGGCAGTTTCCGTTGTGACAATGGGAACCAAACCCCCAAACTGTATTACGTGGGTTTCGGAAATTGGGGGCCGTCCCTCGTGGGCCTGCAACTTAAATTTTCCAGGGGTACCTTTCTGCTACCCGCCCGGGGTTTTCCAGTACCGTCACGGGGTTCCCCATTGCCTTTGGCCTAGGTGCCTCCATCCGGAACCCCAGTTCCGCAACGTCTCCCTGGTCCTTGGTATGCTTGGAGAAACGGGTCCCTTTCCGCTTAGTAACCGTGTCCCATTAACGCACGGGCCTGGGTTGGCCATTGGCTTTTTCCTTTCCCTGCTGCCCCCTCCGGGTTCCAGCACAGCAGCTGGTCCTCTTTACTTCCCATTGGCTTTTGTCCCTTCTGCAACCCGCCCGGGGGTTTCCAGTACCTCAGTGGTTCCCCGCGTCCTTTGGGCCCAAAGTGCCCCCTCTGGGTTTTCCCCATTTCCCAGCAACTTCTGCTGGCCCTTTGGGGTAGGCTTTGGAGCACGGGAAACCTCCGGGGAAAAAGAAACCGTGTCCCAGAAACCCTTTCCACCCTGGCCCCTCTTTTGTGCCTTTGGCTTTTTTTCCCCTTCTGCTCCCCCCCGGGTTCCAGCACGGGCACGGGCCCTCGTTATTTGCATTGGCTTTTTTGTACCTTTTTGGTACCCTTTGGGGGTTTCCCAAAAAAACCCGTCAGCTTTTTCCCCTCCGCAGTGCCTTTGGCCTAGGTCCCTCCACCCTCGGTTTCCAGTTCCAGAAACCGTCTGCGGGCCCTTGGGGAAGTTCTTTGGAAAACAGGAAACCTCCTCCCTTAGTAACCGTGCCCCCATAACGTCGTTTGGTCCTGGGGTTTGGGCCAAGGTCATTTCCTTCTGCTCCCCCTTTGGGGGTTCCACACAGTCAGCGGGCCCTCGTTATTTTCTTGACCTTGTACCTTCTGCAAAAATTTTAAAAAATTGAAAAATTTTTCAATTTTTTTTTGGGGTAACCCACTTTTAACCCAACAATTAAAACGACGACCCTGATGACCATCCCGAAGAAAATAAACACCAAAAAGGCGACGAGCACAAGCCAACCCCCCCTTTAAACACCATCAAAAAGAAGAAATAAAAGAAAAACCAAACAGACTAAGGGGGGTTTAAATAAACAACAAGATACAAAAAACAAAAAGATTTAAAAGAACAATAAGCAAAGATCAAAAAGCAAAGAACAAAAGAAAAAAATAAGACCAAAATGAAGAGCAAAATATATGCTCTAAATTTAAAGCAAAGAAGACTAAGCAGTGTGGGGGGGTGAGTCCGTTCCCCCTCGTGGTCCCCCGGGAAAAAAACCCTGCTGCTGCAGGCTAAAACTGAACAGGGCCCAAATACTGTTGAAAATTTTAAATTTTCTTTTTACAGAAAAAAAGAAAAAGGGATGAAAAATTCATATTTTTACAGTTTAAAGTACAAAAAATTCCTGTCACAAATAAGAATAGGGATGAAAAAGAGGGAAGTCCAATATGAAAAAAAATAATATTTTTAATAAGAAGAATAGATTTAATGTTAAAAAAAAGATAAATAGCAAAAGTTTAAGAAGAAATAAAAAAATTTAAGTTTAAAAAAATTTTGGGATGAAAAAGATGATGCTCCCGAAGTTTAAGAAGGAAAAATTGGGGAAAAAAGGGAAAAAAAAAAGGTGAAGAGCAGGGAAAAGGTTGTAAAAAATATACAAAAATTTGGGCCAAAATGGGAAAAACGTTAACAAAAATTTTTCAATTTTCCCTTCGTCAATCCAAACATCTTTAAAAAAAAAAATATTTTTTCATTCCATTTGTTTGGGGTTTAAAACCCTCTATCCCTTTTAATGCCCCTCCTCAACCTTCCCCCCAAAAAATGTACTTTATTTTTTTGGGTTGTTTTCTTTCAGTACAATTAACCAAAAAGGGCCCAAGAAGGGGGTTTTTTTTTTAATTCCGATTTTTTGTTCCCATAGACAAACATTGGTTTTTCCGGTATCGGTATGGGAAAAACGCCAAAATTTTTTTTTGGGGAAACGGGGGATACCACCAAATTCCGATATTTTTTGGATATGGGAATTTTTTCGCTAAAACTCTAGCCCAGGCCCATTATCATTGGTGGCTCTCCTTTTGGGGTTTGGCCTCAGCGCTCAATTTCTACAAAGATTCGGGCCCCCTTTTCTTTAAATTCTTCGAAGACAGGGGGTTTCGTTTCAACCCAATCGGGACGCCCTTTTTGATTGGGCGTCCTCAAAAAAGGAAAGGGGGTGACTGCCCCGAAACCCTACCCCTTTCAGCTCCTGGAGGATTTGGGGTGGCTTTTCAATTGGGAAAAAGTCCCCTGGAACCGTCGCAGCCCAAATCCTGTTTTTGGGGATGCTTTTCCCGGCATGGACGGGCATTGGTGTCCCAAACCTCAAGAAAAGCGGCATGTCTCCCCCACATGTACAAATTAGGGAAGTCTTCGACAGAAAAATTTTCCCCTTCGGAATGGTATGCGCCTTCGGGGTTTTTTATGGTGGCCCAAAGGGACATTTTCCGTTTTCCCAGTTTCATTCCAGGGCCCTCCAAAAAGGCTCATTCTGAGCGTTTGGAAACGATCGCAGGGTTTCACTGGATTCCCAGTGTCATCATCTCCGCAGGGGCGGGAAATCCCAAGGAGGGGGGTTACTTCCAGGAGCGTTAACCCTGGGGAAGCCCTTTCCCCCTCCGGGGTGGTCGGTCAAAAACCCCGATCCCCAGCCTGACGGCCCGGGGGGGAAAAGGGTCTGGAACACCCCTTTTGGTTTCAGGGAGTATGGTCATCAAAGAGCCCCTTTTCTACCGACCCAACATCCGGGAATTTTAAAGGGAATTTTTTCCCAATGCCCCCAAACCACGGGGAAGGTTCCTTTGATGGGGTTCCCAAAACCAAAGTCCGAGGCAGACAGAAAAAGCAACGGGGCGGTCGCATATATAAAACCACCCAAGGGGGGACGAGGATTTCCCCCAAGGCCCCAATTTTGGGGGGGTGTCCTCGGATCTGATTTGGGGCCGGAGCCCAAGGTCACCCCACCCCTGCAATCCCACTTTCCCCGGGGTTTTTCCAAATATCCCCGCGGACTTCCAACAGAATCCCGCAGAAAAAGGGTTCCCGGGAGAATGGAGCTTCTTTTTCCCGAAATTTTTTTCACTCTGGGGCTCCCGTTGGGAACCCCCCCAAGTGGATTAAAGGGAAATCCGGGTTCAATGCCAAGTTCCCGACCTTCTTTGTCCGGGTTAAAAGGGACCCAAAGGGCCCAAGGGGTTTGGTGGAATGCTCGGTGGCTCCGTGGGACCAATTCGACCCAAATTTAAAATTTTTTCCCCCCCGGGATATTTTTTACTTCCCTCGGGTTGCTGCGGCCCGGATCAAAACTGGAGAAATCCCGGCTATTTGATAGCCCCAGATTGGCCAAAGGACGGGGTTTCTCGACACTGGTGCCCGTTTTTTTGGCGGCACCTCCTTTTCCCCACCCTTTTTCGCCCGGCCCCTTTTTAAACCGGGGCCCCGTTCATCATCCAAAAACTTGAAGTCTCTTGCGTTTGAGGGCGTGGCTCTTGAGACCGAAATATTGCCCCTTTAATGGTTTTTAAAGCCGAATTAAATTGCCACTCTGCAGCTGCCAAGGCCCCGGTTTTACTACTAAGATTTACCCCAAAATTTGGGGAAGCCTTTCTTTGTGGGGGTTGGGGTTCTTAAAGGAACCCGGGTTTTTTTTCCCCTTTCCCCAAAAATTTCCCTGGCTTTTCGGGCCAGAAAACGGGCTGGAAAAAGGGGTTTGGGGGCAGGAGCCCCTCTAAAGGGTAAATTTTTCCCGGGCTCGGGGTCCTTGCTTTTAGGGGAAGGCAAAACCCCTTTCGCGTGGGACGAAACGTTCCTTTTTTTTTCGCAGAAAACCCCATTTTTCCGCCGGGGAAGCGCCGGGTTTCCCCCCTTGGCGGCTAAACCTTGCCCTTGGGGGGCTCTTCACCCAGGGGCCCCATTTTGAGCCAAAGGGCTCTACAACCCTTTCTTTATTTTCCCGGGAAAAGGGTTTGGCCCTTCCTATGGGGGTTCACCTCTTTTGAGAAAAGGTTTTTTGAATTGGGCTCTTTCCTTGCTCGCCCCCCCTTCCCCTTTAAATTTTCCCCGGGAAACCCGGGGTAGTGCTTCGCACAGGGGGCAAATTTTCCTACCAAAAGGGGGGTTGCCCGCGTTTTTCATTTTAAACCAGGATTTTTTGGGGTTGCCCCCCGGCTTTGTCCGTCCCGAGGAATAAAAAGGGAACGGGCTTTGCACAAATTTGGTTTTTAGTGGGGGGCCTTTGAAGTATCTTTTTTCTGTTCCCAAAGGGTTTTCGGAAGTCAGACCCTTTTTTTGTGTTTTCCGCGGTCGTCGACGGGTAAACCGAGCCCCCAAGGCCCCTCTATAGCTCTTGGATCGGTGGGCCCATTTGGGGCAAAACCCGACTTAAAGGCAAAATTTGCCCATTAAGTTTCCCGGGGCTCCCCTCCACGAGGGCTGGGGTTTTCACGGGCCTTTTCATAAAGGGGCCCCCCGGCAGCTCACTCGGGCCGAGCGGCCGTCTTTGGCGCCCCCCCAACGTTTAAAAAAAAATTTTTAAATAAGGGGGAACGTCATTCTTCCGCTGATGCCCCTTAGGACGTAGGGTCCTCGGGCGGCCGTGTTTAAAGTTCTAGTTAATTTGTTTTTGGCCCTTTTTGCCCGTTTTTAAACCAGGTTGGGGGTTTCCCCTTTTTTGGTTTTTTTTTTCCCCCCCCTTTAAATTTATTGGATTTGTTTTGGGGCCGCCCCTCTAGAAAATTAAACTAAAAAGACTAGGTGCCTCTTTTCGCTGAAAGACGGTTTTTTTGGTAAAACTTTACCGTAAAATCCTTTTCAGCGAAGTGAAGGAAGAGAACACAGCCCCCCCCCATGGCAGAAGTGTGTGATTTTTTCAGGGGGCGGCTTAAACCCTTCTCTATAGCGATTATCGGGGCCCCCTGAGGGGTCGGCGCCCCAAAAGGCCCTTCGTTCCACATCGCCACTAAATCGCAGGGTTTCAGGCCAGGAGTAAAACCGGAACTGTGGGGGTTTTCTTCCTTTGCAGGGCATAACCTGTATTCCTGTTTTTTTCTCTGAAATTTTTTCAGAAGGGGTTAGTTGTTTTCCGCTGGTAAAAATTTTGCCCCTTCCTTACTTGTGTACGCCGGAAAAAGCGGGAGAAGGAGGACCCGAGCGGAGGGCCCGGGTCAACACTTTTTTTTAAATCGAGGTTTAAATCCTAACGGGGCTCCGCCTACCCACTAGTAAGGGACTATGGTCTCTTTTCCCTTTCCCTTTTCGTTTAAAAGGGTTTTTTACGGAAGTTTTTTTAAACCAAAACCCGGTTTTTTCAAAAGTGTTTGTTAAAGAACATAAACCAAACACTCCCTTAATGAACCCCTTTATGGCCACAAAAAAAAAACCGGAAACCCAAGGGTGAAGAAGGATGGCCCTTGATATGACCCTTCCCCAAAAGACTCCTTAAAATAAAAGGGCCCCGCATAGCTTCATGTTCAGGAAACAGACAATTTAAAAACGACCTTTGGAAAAATTTACAAACCAGGCACAAATTTTCAATAGCGCATTCATAGCCCAATGGGGGGGGAAAGGATGCAGTTTTTCCCTTTTCGCAAAACCCATCAGAAAATCATCAAAAAGGCCCGGGAACACCCCAAAACCGGGGGGAGAGGCAAAAAAACAGGAGTGCTGGCCCCAAACACATTGGCACCCCAAACGGTTACAGACACAGATTTCCAACCCAAAACAGGATTATGAGACGTAACCAAAGGAAACCCTAGTACAAAAAAGTAAAGCAAATTAAACGCCCCAAAAAATTTGAAAACTCTTCTGATGATCATTTTTCAACCCCCCATTATCCCCCTGAGTAAACGGGGGTTTTAAATTTTTCACCAAAAGGGGTAAATAAATTCCCCAGTAGGGGAAAAGACTTCCGAAGGGGTATAAAAGGGAAACCCCAACTTTTAGAAAAAATCAAAATCCATCAGATTAAATAGCTGCTCCCAATAAACAAAAGCCTAAGAAAAAATGTGGACAGGGAGCAAACCCGAAAAACTTAAAAACAAAAAATTTAGCCCTGAACCTACCCAAGACAACTGAGCTGAAAAACGTCGGGGCCCGCTTATGCAGATTTGAAATAGCAAAGAACTTCACCAACAGAAAAAAAACATAACCCTTTGCTTTTTTCGAAAACAAAACGCTGGCCCCAAAGCCACGCTATCACACTGCATGGGTTCAGAAGCGGGTTCACGGGCAAAAAAAAACCACGCATACCTCTACGCTCCAGCAAACTCTGCCCAAATTTAAAATCGCTAATGACATAGAATCTTTGAGACCAGAGGGGGGCGGGGAAACCCCCCACCATAACCACTTTAAAATTCTTTTACAGCCCCCTTCCAAAAAAAAGGTTTCCCAAAAGAAATCATCATTCCTTTTGGTCAGGACTGCTCCCCATTTCAAAATTTTTTCCTGACGAAAAACCCTCACGCCCTCAAGCCCCTGTTTTAAATGCCAACAATTTTTTTTCCAGTTTAAAATAAATTACATTAGGTTCATCGTACAATAACCCCAGAGCCAGAAAAAAATGCATCAACTTACTCAAAAAAGGGGCCCCAGTGTAAAGGGAAAAAAACCCCCAAAAATGAGGGGTTTGCCGCGCAGGAGAGAGATCAAAATTTTAACCCGCCCCGTGCCGGGGTTTCCCCGAGGCTTTGGGTTTTAAAAACAAAAAACAACTTAGTTAATTTTTTAAATTCCAGAAAAATTTTGCTTGATCCCCCAAAAACAAATCTGGCAAGGGGAACCTATTTTCCAAAAAAACCGGGAACCCTGCAAATAGGGAGCAAATTTTAAATCCGAAAAATTCATGGCCAAACTGAAACCCCACTGCCAAAAAACGTGGGAAACCCATTAAAAGAAAAAAAAATCCCCACACCCAGAAAAGAGGGAAAAAAAATGCAAAAAAACCCGAACAAAAAAAAAATCTCCAACAACCGAAAAACTTTTTTTTTTTTCCCAAAAATTTTCAAGGGTGCAAAATAAGGAAGGGAGGGCCCCAAAACTAGTGGTTTGGGGGAAACCCCAGAAATGATCAATACCCCCAGATTAGAAAGCCCTTTGAAAAAGGGCCCCCCACTCGGGGTCCTCCTACCACCTTCATCTAAAAAATTTAGGTCTCAGAGGGCGGTCGCTGCTGGAAAACAGCTCCCAGAAGATTTTATTTTTTTTACCCGGCAAGAGGGCTTGGGTCACCAGAGTGGTCTAGAGGGCTCAGGGGCTCAGCCTGCGGACCCCAAAACCCCTCCCTTGGGGGGAATCTGTTTTTTATCCTAATTTGGGCCCGCGAAAACCCTTTCCGGCCCGGGGGGGTGAGGATGGCTTCCCTGGCGGGGCGCAAACCGCGCACAAAGGGGCACGGGGCCCCCGCCCTGGTTTGGGGGGCCAAGGGGATAGCGCCAGGAAAAAAAAAACCCCCGGGGGTCCCGTGGCCCCTCGACTGGGGAGTACCTCAACCCAAATTTTTTTCCCCACAAATTTTTTTTAAAGTTTTTGTTAGTGGGTTCAGCGGCTGTTGCTGCAGCCGCTGTTACTTTTGAAATACATGTTTGGGGACTGTAAATTTTTTTCCCCCAGGCAGAAAGCCTTTCAGACAGGGGGGAGCCAAGGGGCGAAGGAGTTCGCGCTCTTTTTTTGAGCCGGGGGGGGCGTGGCTTCACGCCCCCCGGGCTTTTTTGTCACAGAAGGCGGGGAAATTTGGGCGCTTCACTTCAATTCCCTCCCCGCGCGGGGGCCATTACAAAAAGGCTCCACGGGCTCCCTTTCCCGCCCGCTCCTTTTCCCCAAACAAAATTTACATCAAACCCCGACCACTTTTGATGAAAACCTCTCCCCCCCACACGCAAACCTAACTTTAGAAAAAATCCCGATAGCCCTTATCTTGCAGCGCGGGCTTTATTAAAAAGACCTTAATTTTTCCATGGGACTCGCACACCCCTTTCTAATAAAAAGGGAGTAGTGGGAGTAGGCGGGGTATTAACCCCTTTTAAAAGGGTTTAAACCTTTTTTTAAAAGCCGCACAGGGTTTTATCCCATTTTGGGGTCAGAAATTGTAAGATTAAATTTTTAATTTCGAATATTCAAACTGATCAGCTGGGGGAGCCTCTCACTAAAGGGCTTAAACCCCTTCCCGCGGCTTTCTGCGTTTCCTTTAGAAACCACACTTTTTTTCAAAAATTCTGACAGGCTTTTTACCTGCCTTATACTTCTTTGGGACCGCCTACGCTCTTTTGAAACCCAACAGAGGGTTTTTTTTGAAGCCAAAGAAGGGGGGGGAATTCAGTTGCTGGAGGAGTAACTACCCCACCTGGTAAGTCACCCGAATGTACAAGAGTACCGAAAAATCACGACGACATTGCCACCCCTAGATGAGCTTAAAGAAAATAATTTGGGGAAAAGGGAAAGCCTGTGTCCCCGATAAACGTTTTCAAGGAACAAAGTTTTTTTTTTGACGCACTATTAAACCGTGTTCTAAAGTAGTTGACGGAAAAAATTTGGGTTTCTTTTCCCCCGAAGTGGATGTTCCTTTAACCCACTTATAAAACCCATTGGGTCCCGTTAAAAAAAAGGCAAGTCTGCAGGAAAACCCTTAGACAGAAAAACCCCAGATGGCACGAAATCCAAAACAGGGGGTCGGGTCATGGATTCAAAGCTTTCTAGGATCCATGTTTGCTTTTAGGGGTTCCCTGTGCTGGTTGGCCCATACAACGGCGTTGCAAAATGGATCTCCGTTATCCGAGATTGACAGACTTCTCGGTTTTTTTTGGAAACTGCAGTTTCTTATAACAAAGGAAAAGCAGGTCTGGATACGCATTCTCTGGGGGGGTTGTCCAGGGCGCAAGCCCTTTGGGGGGTCACAGTCAAAGAGCACTGTGGCTTAGGGCATTGGACTGGGGACGCAGTGGCCCAAAAAAAGGTTTGCTGTCTCAAACTTACAAGGGTATTTACTTTTTTGGGTCTGATCTTTCAAAACTGAATTTCCCCAAGGAAAAAACGAAAGAACCCGCCTTACCCCAGCGAAGGGGAAAAGGCTTTTCGCCTGGCAGGACTGGTGCCGGTGGTGGCCGCGAACCTTTCGGGTTTCCCAAAGGGGCGACCCGGGCAGTCCCTTGGGGGTCGGTTTTGTCCCACCCCTTTTTTTTGGAAAAAGTTCAAATCCCCCAAAACCCCCTACTCCCTGGAAATCAAGTTTTTCCCTCAAAACAACGGGAAAAACTGACAAAAGCCCCCCAAGGGGGACTGCGCCAGGGTTTTCCCTTTTAGGGCTCTCGAGTGGGGGATCGCCTGCTCCCCAAATTTAAAGTGACTTGGGGTTTTTTCCCCCCGCTTCCGGGCACCTGGAAAAGCAGTAGAGTCGGCAGGCTATTTCCCTTTGAGTTTTCGTCTCACCCCCGCAGGTTTTTTCCAGTCTCGCACAAACCCTCAAGCCCCCAGTTTAAATTTCCCCCTCTGCTTTTGGGGGGGGGAATTTTGACTCCCTTTTTCAAAAGGGGGTGGGAAAAACCGGAAACCCCGGGGGGAAGGGCCCCGAGGAAGAGGATTTAAAAACCAATCTTTTGTGTTCCCAAAAAGGAGGGCAAAAATTTTGTCCCCATTCTGGATCTCAAAAATTGAACGGCATGTCCACACCCAAAAATTCCGCATTTATCACTTCGCCTCCTTTGGGGGCGGCCCGTCGCAGAACATTTTTTGGTGTCAATCGACATTCGCGGCCCCTTTAAATTTTTTTTGTCCGCCGGGAAAACTCCCCAGCGCTTCCTTCATTTGCCATAGTCCCGGACCATTTTCCAGTTTGTGGGTCCCAAATTTGGGTTGGCCTCCCGGGGCCCGAAATTTTTTTTTTCAAAAAATCGGGGCCCCCTCATTGGGAATTCTTTTTAAGACAGGAGGTTTTCGATTTTCCCCCACCCCGGCGATCCCTTTTTATTGTGGGATCCCCAAAGGGGAGGCGGTGACGGCTCCGCAACCTATCCCTTCCGCTCCTGGAGGGTTTTGGGTGGCTGTCAATTGGGGGAAGTTTATCCTGGAGCCGTTTTCATCAATCCTTTTTTTTTGGGGGCAATTCGACAAAGGGACGGGGAGTTGGGGTCCCCTCCCCCCAGAAAAAAGCGGAAAATGTCTACTTCGACATTTTCAAAACTATGAATTTTTCGACCCGCAATGTCCCTTCGGAAGTGTGGCGGCCCCCCTGGGTTTGAAGGTGGCTCAAGGAGGCAAATTCCCTTTTCCCAGTTTTAATTTCCCGGGCCCCCAGAGGCTCATTCCGAGCGTTTTGGGGTCGATAGCAGCTTTTCCCGGATTGGCAGCGCACCCTCTCTCACGGGGACGGAATCCCCAAATGGTGGGTTTCGTCCAGAAAACGTTAAACCCTGGGGGAAAACTTTTCCCCCCCTTTCCAAGGGGTTTGGTTTATAACCACCGAAGCCAGCCTATGGGCCCGGGGGGGGGGTCTGGAACCCACCTTTGGATCCAAAGGGGGTTTTGGTCAAAAAACCCCAAGGTCTATTCTAAACCCAACAATAACTTGGAATTGAGGGGAATTTTTCCTTTTCCCCAAAACTGGGCGGTCCCTTTTTAGCGGCGGGCCAGTCCGATTTTTAGGGCAGACAACGCGACGGCGGGCGCGTACCCGTTTTGGTTTCCCTAAATATTTGGACAGAGACAACATTTTTCTAATTTTTGGTTTTAAGGGCTTAACCCCCCAAAAAATTTTAAAAAAAACAAATCCAAAGCAATTGAAGTTTAGACTTTCAGCTTTCATTTGAGGGTATCCAAAATTAAAAAAATTTGGGTGAAGGGTTTTTGAAATTTCACTCCTTAAAATGTCCCCCCCTGTTTTAAAGGACCAAAAGTAAAATTTGGGCAAATGACCCCAAGGGAAAATTTTAAAGGGCAGGTGGGGGGGCAATCCCCTTTTTTTGTCATTCCAAAAAAGCAATAAGGGCCCCGGGGGTTGATTTGAGGGGGTGGGTTTTTGCATTTTTGGGAAGGGTTTTTGCTGTGAAGGGAAAAATGTGGGCACAGGAGCCCCAAGCAGTTGGAAAAAAAAATCATCCTTAACAGCAAAAAACAGAAAAAAAAAACCCCCCCAAGAAATTGCTACAACCCTTTTTAAAATGGGAAAATCAAAAAAATTTTTGGGACATCCTGAAAAAGAAAGAAAGCACGGTGGGAAATCTCAACCCCAAAAAAGGGCCTGGGGCCCACGGGAAACAACAGGGGGGGATGATTTTCCCGGGATACTTTCTTTTTGAAGAAAGAAAAACCCTTCACAACATCAAATGAAGTCCAGAACACCTCATTTTAAGTAGGGGGTATATTTTTTCTCTAAGTCAACAGAAAAAAGAAACTCCATGAAAGTAAATACAAAAGGTTTTACAACTAATGCAA